>BGNK01002248.1:75420-103385 GCA_003297005.1 Symbiodinium sp. clade A Y106
TGACGCTGAAACGGTTGATGTTTGGATGTATGCCAGGCCGGGCTCCGAAATGCTTAACCGCAAGGTGGTCGCCGAAAGATGTGTATTTCCGCAACGCGATGCGAGTTAAACCCTCCCCTCGTCGCAGCAGCTTGCCCAGGCCCGACAAAGCTTGCCTTCAGGTTCTGCTTCTTCAGCAGCGGCTCCAGATACGCCAGTGCCTGAAAGAACGTGTCAGACTTCCGGGGATTTCTTCTTCCGGCGACATCATCAGGAATAGAAGCAACTGCGTCGTGGTGCGAAGAACGGGAGCTACGGCTGATCAGAAAATCTTGCACATCCAGAACCCCCCTTTCACTTCTTCTTCTGTTGACACCATTTGACGGCACAATTTTCGTCAGCGGAACCCACGGGGTGTTGGTTTCTCTCTTTGACTGACTACTCACACTGGTGCAAGATTTCCTCCGTCATCAGTAGCAGTGGCATGAACGGAAGAACATGTGCGATGCATGCAGGTACAACTATTAGCCAGGCCTTGTTGTACTTCTCCAAGGCCTGCTTGTACTGGTTATTCCTGGGATACAGCGGCCGACAGTGAGGACAGAGGAGCCAAAGCTAAAACTTTAAGATGTCTGCATGCGTAGGAACTGCTCGCGGTCGCACTTGGCGGCACGCAGGAAAAAAATCATCGGGCACATGCCAATCGCCAAGTCTGTGCACGAGATGCGACATCGCACGTGCAACCTCCAGAATCCGGAGGATTCGAGACTTTTGACAAGACTTGAGCGCTGAAACCGTCACGTTTGCGTGTGCCACATGCATCCCAAGCTCCGGAAGTGTTCGTTGCCGATCTCACGGATGCGCTCCTTCTCTTCAGCTCCCACAAAACCATGAACTCCGCTCGGATTTGATGTTCCACTGCAGCACAACAGCTTCCGAAGCACTACGAGACATACTGCAAGCTTTACAAGATGCCGCCTGCGGCTACCTTGAAGATCTCTGTCGCTCAAGATACAGCGTTAATCCTTGCACCGATTCCACTTCTCTCCTGTGCGAACATCAGCTCGGAAGGCTCGCCCTTCACAGAGAAGTCCAGAGGATGTGCCGGGAAGGCGTCACCTCGGAGAATCGCTACCGCTGGGAAGCGGCTGAGGTCTCGCAGTCCCGCATAGTCTCGCGAGGTCGCACCAGGACACAGACCATCTGTTGGCTTGGGCACGGCAATCTGCTCCTCAGTGATCTCACCTCGAAAGATCTCGAAAAGTAGTCGCGCGGTGGCAGAGGGCCGGCGTCGCAGGGCCCGGGCCGCAGCTCTCGATGATCACGTCAACCATGGGTCGACCTCCCCAGTGCGTTTTGACCTTTCAGCTGGTTTCGAACCCAGGCTCTCGCTCTCGAGGCCGCGCACCAAGGTCCCAGCGTTTCGTTCTGCATAGGATGAGGTCTTGCGGTCCTTAGGCCCAGCCGACAAGAAAGCATTACTAGGAGGTTCTATTCGGCATTCTGTTCCTGCAGCGCCTGAGGGACAAGCTGTAGGAAGGCCCTCGATCACGCGCAGCACCTGTGACCGTGCTCCAGAATTTTGCTCGTTTCGTGCCAGTCTCCATCAGGCTTTCACACTGAGGCCGTAGTGCATGTGTTTAGGAAACACGCGCTGAGAACTCATGGGCCGTATTCCATGCGATCAAACTTCAACAGTTAGGCTTGCATCTGATGAGTGAACTTGGTGGTTCTAAGTTCAAAATGTTCAAAGCAGTGATGCCTGTCGTGAAGCCGAAATCCCGGCCTCCATTCCACGAACCACTCGTCCAATGATCTGGTTGAAACCTTTGGACTCAAGGTGCTCAGAAGCCCTTGGCCCTGTCGGGCTCAAAAAGTTCGCGAGGGCTGAGTGCATATTGAGCCGGGAGCCGTCCAAGTGGTCGGCCTCGTTCAACGTGATCATGAAAGTGCAACCTGAGACGGGTGCATCCCACCAACATTCCACCAACCCACAGAACCTGTGATCTCGATCCTGCTTGTGTAACGTGGCTGTAAGAAAAGCACTGTTCGTGTTCGCGCCGTGGTTGCCTACCTCGGCCACGGCAGAACGGCATAAAGTCAGATAGGCGATCAAACTGTGCAGGCCGAGCAAAGCAGGCATTGCTACATGTTACAAAACAGCATGCACTCTGGCCTCACATGTTCACGAAGAGTCGACTGGGAGCATCGGCATGCTGTATGGTTTGACCATTCTTGACGCCGACACACATCTCCACAACGTAGAGAAGCTTTACTTGTTCTGAAGCACTACCAAAACCCACAAGCGCAACTCTCACTTCGTAACTGGTTGTCTGCAGGCGCAAGCACTCGCCGAGGCTGTGGCTGCAAGGAGGCCAGGCCTGAAGACTCGGCTCTCGCATTTAATCTAGAGTCTAGAACAAGCCTGCACGAACATTCAGACACCTGACGCGGTCGCTGATTCTGGGTTACGCCGTATCGCCAGGCCAAACAGACGCCACTGTCAGTCTTGAGTCTGACATGCCTGCGGAGGACATGGCTTAAGGCAGCGAGCCTGTCAAATGAGGTGTTTGGCAGCACGAGCCTGGAAAAGCAGATGTGTGCAAGTCATGAACTGAAGGTGGAGTGATCCCTCCAACTGGAAGTCAGGAGCAAGCACCCCCCCGCATGCACTCATGCATTGGCAGACTCTCGTCATCTTAGCCATTGAACAAGACACTGAATCGTGTGGGCAGGCCTCTCGTCGGGCAGGTATGATCCCCAACACGAATACTCGTTGGGTATGGAAGCCTGCCGAACATGCATGCGCACGTTGTTCAAGCTGTCTAGATGTCGTCTCCAAGAAGCACAGCCTGCACGCAGTACTTCGGCAAAATGTAGTCCAGTGATCGCCCCTGATGGTGGCCAGGACTGCTCGACTATCGCTTCGTCCGACATTCCCTGTAGAACTTACATCTGCACAACATGCTCGACTATCGCTGCGTCCGACATTCCCTGTAGAACTTACATCTGCACAAAACATTCAAGCAGATGACGCGCGACACCAGCAAACACACAATGCTACTGGTTCAAGCGCAAAGAAGGTTGAGCACTGCACTGGGCTCGAGAGCTTCTGAGAAAAATCTTGGTCCTTAAGGCGCAGAGCCTGGTAGCAGAGGCGCTTCCCGCCCACACCGTTGCCCCGCTCTCCCGTGCACAGAAGCCGGAAGTTCTCGCAAAGCTTCGGTGCTTGAGCGACCTGCTGAGGCTCGTGCAGCTCACGAGTACATCTGACTTGCGTAGTCGTTCGACAGCTGTCGTCTGGTGGATATGAGGTTGCATGGCACCATGCCTGGTCCAACTCGATGACGACCCTGCCCAAGTACCGATTCTCAGGGATCTTTGCCCCAGAATCGAGCATCTCCTCGCCAGCACAAGATGAGCGCTCTTGCACTCGGCCGCCTTCTGGCTTCTGCGCCCAACCCTTTTTGAGTCATGCCCGAACGTTGCAGGAAACTGTGTCAGGCTCTGAGTTGAATAATGAATATACTTGGTCTAGACTCGAGGTACATCGCATACAGGCATCACCCGGAAAGGCGCTTTCCCCTGCATCGTATGTGAACGGTTTCCACTGCCGTTCTTGCCCTCCGCAACTGAAAAGAAACAAGTGGGAGCGATAAACAACTGTCGAGAACATGAACCGAATGCCAGAGGTTCAACATGCTGGCAACCAGATATAGCAGCTGTCAAGCCCTAGAAAACAGGCATATCATGTCATATTGCACCACATCACCCTCTGAACAAGTCCTGCTCGTAGCATTTAAGGTTGGACGTGTCCACAGAGAAATCGAGAAAGCAATGGCAATGCCTGTCAGGACAGCTTCAGGTCGCGGATTGGGCCAAGCGATCACACTACAAGATGCTGCCAATGGAAAAGGATCGCAATGGAGACTGCTGTCGGCGACTGGAAAACAAACACTTCACGGCCCAGAATCAAGCTGTCAAACTCTGTGGTGTGGCTTGTCTGAAAACAAACTCAGAACGAAGGTCCTGACTCTTCTGCTCTACAGTTTCTCTAGACTCTAAACTGTAGGCCGTGGTCAAAATCGGAGCTCCCGAAAACTCCGGCAGCATTAACATGGCGTATGCGGGACCCGGGACACCTCTCGCGCTGCTGAAGGCTGACGGCACCTTCGTCGAGCTCCGCCAGCACCTGACACAGCAGAGCTCCGACACAGCCAACTCCGAGCTGGGCTTGGCCATTTGGCGGTCCGCACGCATAGCAGCATGTGCTACCGCTGCTGCGGCTGCAGCGCTTGCCGACCAGCGCCGCAAAAGAAAACCTCATACCTAATACTCATCCGAAGTGATCTCTCGCAAGCAGCCGAGACCAGCTCTAGCTTCGCATGTTCGTTGGAAGCTCTGACCCTGAACGGACCTACTGCAACAGACTCGCCAGGCCTTCTGCGACAAGCCTTGGTACTTCTGGGACGCCTTCAGTGGCTGCAAATGGCGAACTCCTCCCTGGACGCCCGACTTCTGTAGGGCCGAAAGCGCTGAACACTCCATCCGGAATGCTAAACCTGCTAATGCGACGCGTGGGTTCAAAACTTATGTCTGATGCCTTCAACCGGACCTCAAAGTATCATAACTTCTTGTACGTACTTCACCAAATCTTGCCGACATGTGCATCCTCCAGTCCAGAACCTTGGCCGGGTGTAGCCATGGCAACGAGAGCCCAGGACCGGTGCCTCTGTTTGCCAGATCGGCTCCTCGTCACTGTCTTCAATACTGTTGAACTTCGAGTAGTCGACCATGGCCGAAAGAGTTCGAAGTCCAAGTCCTCAGCTTCAAAGCTTCTACACGACCCGCACTGCCACCGTCTCTGGGTTGTCTTGCAACTCTGCGACGTCCAGGTAGCCCGTTTGCTCACTTGTCAGCTTCTCTTCGCAAAATGACACTCGCAGACTTTCTAATCCTAACAACGAAGGAGTTGGGCAAGAAGCATGCCAGAGAGTTGATGGAAATCACATAGCTTATCTTCGAGCTTGCTTCTTGCACACCCCATGTGCCACACATGCCCGCTGCTGAGCAACTGCATGGGAACGGTTTGCTTTCGCCGGCTGTGCGAAGCTGAGCGGGATTCCCATCCATAAACTTTAGGCGTACATGCCCCTTCTGAAAAAGGTATACGTGTGCAAGTGAAAGGTTGAATCCAGCGACTCGCGGCTGCCACGGCCAGGCACGCTATTCCCCGAATTTTTGAATCAGATGCCGCGGGGTTCCCGCTTTGCGGCTCAGAGGAAGCCTTCTCAAAAAATAAGAGCTGTGATGTAGAATTGTCAAGCATGTCGGGGATCACTTCCTCTGAAAAATGCCCAAGCTCCTGGAAACGAATCCTTGCAGGATGTCCAGAGTGCTGTGAGACAAGGACAAGGTCCCACCCCATGGCGACCAACTGTTGGTCGGGGGCACACGAAAAATCATGGTAATGATAACAATAATAGGAATAATGATACAAAAAGCACCACAACAACAACAGCAACAATGATGACAACAAAAGTTGTAAAAGCAATAGTTGTTCAATTGCAAGAAGAATATAACACTACTAGTAGTAGTAGTAGTAAGAGCAAGAGTAGGTGTAAGCGTAAGAGCAAGAGAAAGCGTGACTAAGGACAGTAACAATCATGGGTGCAATAGTACTAATTACAACAAACTTGTAATGATAGCCTGGTCGAAATATCAATAACGATCATGATCTCTACTCTTTGCGTAGTAGAAACAGCAGCAGCAACAACAACAACAACAACAACAACAACAGCAGTACTGAGCATACTGAGATTGATAAGAAGAAGCACAACTTTGATTAGCGATGATGAGGATGATGATGATCATGATGATGACCATAATAATGAGAACAGCGACAATCATCAGTAGTAAGTTTTACTAGTATTGATCATTATCATTATGTTTAGGCTAGCCTAGCTCTGGTCTGCACAGGCAAGGCTTGTGCTGCATGAAATCCTGCGCCCCTCAACCGCGACTGAATCTGCAATGCCCTTAGTCCTGTAACAGAAGCATCTCATGCACGGGATCGCTTTCTGGTGTCTTCTATGCAGCCATGTTTCATGCCCCGTCGACAGTACAGCACAATTAGACTTTCACAAGGTGTTGCATGCATCTGCATGTTGCCCATCAAAGCTCATGGGTGGCCCACGTCCAACATGAAAAGCACTAGCTGCACACGGCCTGCATCTCCCTTCAAGAGGTGAAGCCGTGCGTCAGTATCCGCGCTGACTTGCTTGCCCATGTGCCCTTTCAAAAATCGAGCTTGAACCCAGCGAAGTCTCACTGGACCGCGGACGACGACAAGCTTATCACGTTCTCCCTCCACATATGCTCGAATTCTCCGCATGTCCTGGTCGTCATGCCAGGCCGCACGACTTGACAAGGGCGGTAAATCGTATTAGAGCCGGACGCTACCAGCGCGGGATAGACTTAAACAGTTTCGGGCCAGCCAGAGACCACCCCATCTGTAAAACTGGGTGAAGTTTACATCTGAACGATCCGGAGTCGAGTGGAGTGCCAGTTGGGAATTCTAGCCAAGTGCAAAGGCAGTCATGCACTCTTCAACAGAAGGCAGCACACTTGTGAAGGCCGAGCACAACCAAGGCAATAACACGATGCATGACAAACGAATCTGCAGCAGGAGTGACCCACGGGATCGCCAGTACCTTCACCGTGATGCTCTCTACCTGCCTGAGGCGTCCAACTTCTGTGGCCCCACCACCGCAATTGTCTTGTGGCGGCCAGAGCTTCAGGTTCAGAATTTCTGGATCCGGACTTAAGATAACTTGAAGGCTCCACAAAAAGGCAATACTGGATAAGGCTAGTGGCACAATGCCGGATCCGGGACGACCCGTCTGTGCTTGCACGGTCACTGAGGCGAGAGTCCGCCATCCTTCCTACATTTGCAACATCAAGGCTCCCTCCAGATCGCGTTAGAGGAGATTCGTCTTGTAAGATTTTTGAGGGAGCCCCAATTACGGCTGCGCTACTGGCAGTTGAGGTGCTGCCCACATCATTGCATTCCAACTTGAGGACATTGACCTGAGTCGAAACCACGCAACACGAATCAACCAGGCTCCACCACACAAGACCAACCGAGAGCCAACTCATCAAGAAGCTAGAGAGATTCCCGGCACTCCGACCAGGAAGGCAAGCGACGACAGCCGAACACGATAGAAGCAAGCATGAAAGGTCAACAAATCAATCAGAAACACCTGTTTCCTGCAATCGATAGAAACAGGTGCAGGCTTGCTTCGGTGCGACCTTGATCTGCAGCAGTCGAGCAGTATATTCTCGAGCGGCACTCGTGTGACATAATGTCAACATTGCGTCATGCATTGACGACTTAGCTTCGCGCTTTCATGCATAGAAGTTCTGACACTCGAAACGGTAAGCACAATAGAATCATGCTAAAGAGGTTTAGAGCGCCTGTGTACACAGCAATTTAGCTGGCAATCAGATACTCTGGCAGCCAACTACATACGAACATACTGGGAGCAACGGAGAAACGGGAAACGCTTGGTTCGTGTGCGTGTGTATGTATAATATACATACACACATGATTTCATAAAAATGATACCTTCTGACGTTGCTGCTGCGTGCACATCAGAAAGACCAATCCTTGAAGCGCAGAGGCCCTGAATGAAAGGCACGACCATGCAATCTCGCACTCCCAGCACTCAGAGGAAACTTCTTTTCTCTCTGGCGTAACAAGAGTGGATGTCTGGAGCGGCATCGGCAAGTTTGCCGAGCGCTTCTCCGTCTGGAGGGAGGGAGCCGAAAAGCTGTGTCCGCAGAAGAGTGCATGTGTAGTCATGCAATCTCGCACTCCCAGCACTCAGAGGAAACTTCTTTTCTCTCTGGCGTAAGAACAGAGGATGTCTGGAGCGGCATCGGCAAGTTTGCCGAGCGCTTCTCCCCATATCCGGACTAGGCCGCGGAGCGCGCTTCACAATGGCCAGACACCTTCTTTCGAACCCAGAACTTCAAAAAAACAACTTGCCGAAAGAATCCTTCTCCTCACCTTGTGCGGCAGCTTGGGGAGGACAGAAACAGCAGCAGTCTCTTGTAAGTAGAACTCCAGGGTGGCGGCAGATCTCAGCCGCATTCGCCATAGCAAATCATTGATGCCCAGGCCTTTGTGGAAGGCCGAGATGGCGCCTCCACCTCACAAAGAGGCCGGAGTCAGCCCACGCCCTTCCGGAATGCCCAGCACTGACAGCAGCCTGTCCCACCTTCGCCGGTAAACTGCAGGGCTCCCAGGATAAAGTTGCTCGCCCGGGTGGAGATCGCCCCAAACTCGCTGAAGACAAAAAAGCACGACAGCTTCGTTCAGCGTAATGTGTTGAACCTTCGCAGCTCTTCTCCGGCTTTTTGGCTTGCCAATCCTGAGGTAAATCCAGCCGTGAGTCGGCTCCAGCAAGTCTTCAGGAGCAAGAAGGTGTCAGGCCCTGAACACTTCTCCCGGCCTAGCGATGCCATAAAAAATGACAGCAGTGGCAGCAGCCCAGCGGTACCAGCTAAGTTGCAAGGCCAGCCCCAACATTCCTTTGAGCAAGATCTCCGGCATGGGAGTCCGGTGGCAAACAGGCTGCAGCTCCTCTCATCGGCTCACCATTTCCCAGGCAATGCCTAGGTGCGGCTTGACGAGGGGACAAACCCTCTGCGAGTGAGCTAAGAGCTGCCTGTAATAGCCCAAAGGAAAACCAGTCTTGTAGAGCTCATCTCCGCAATCCCGCAGCACTAGAGCCAGAAGAGGAGGGCAGCTGAAAAGCTTTACCACTGTGGTGGCCAACAGCCTCTGATGAAGCCAGCCTTTAAAGACCTCCCAGACTGACAGCCTCAGTTTCGCAGTGTAGGGCTCGACAAGCTCGACATCGAACAAAGATCCTGACCTGGGCTTGCGCTTCGTTGCAGGTCCAGGGTTGGTCGCCTCTCCGATGCGCCACGAACAATGCTGCTGATGCCGACGTTAGGCTGAAATACCCCAAGACCTATCGCGGTCGCAAGCAAACGACACGCCTTCTTCGGGAAGTCCTCGGAGAGGCGAGTCCAGCTCACACCTCGTTGCTTCGACCGGCCTCGCAGTACCAGATGCTCGTGTCCCCCGCAGCAAAGGTCGACTTGTCCAGCTATGCCAGTGTTAGTCAGAACTCGAGTGCGTCTACGCCATGGCAAATGGAAAACACAACAGTCGTGCACTAGCCACTACCCACCACCATCCCCAGACACCGCCAGGACAATAGCAGTAGGTAATATAAGCGGCCGAGCGACGACTGCAACACCAAGCTCTGCTAGCACAACGGACTTTTTCATGGATGTGGCAAATATCCCGGCTGCCTGGAGAATACGGGTAGCCTTCGGCTAGCCATCCCCAGGGTGGGCAGGGTGGGTACTTCAAAACTTACCCCCCTGAAGAGGGGACTTATCCAGAATGGCCACGGTCATGTAACACATTTGTATCCATTCTGAGTCACTGCTATCTCTGCTCCGGCACTTCAGACATGCACTATCCTGCCGAGCGACGATAGCGAACGAAACTTCGTTTCTAGCGAAGCTACCTTCAATAGCTTCGAAGGGTAGATAAGTAGGCTAGCACACATAGTCGTAACTCGTCCCTCGTCACGAGGTACGTGCACTAGCCACTATTACCCACCACCATCCCCAGACACCGCCAGGACAATAGCGGTAGGTAATAAAAGCGAGCGAGCTAGCCGAGCGACGACTGCAACACCAAGCTCTGCTAGCACAACGGACTTTTTCATGGATGTGGCAACTATCCCGGTTGCCTGGAGAATACGGGTAGCCTTCGGCTAGCCATCCCCCAGCGTAGCCACTCAGGCTACCAGGGATTTAGCATACGGACCTTACGGCCAAACTTTGGCACCCTATCCGGGGCCTCTCGCTTCCGCGTGCCTAGCTCCGCGTAGAAGCTATCTGCATGCGCGAGTAGCCGGTCCAGTATCCTCCACTTGAAGCTCTTCCCATCGAGGACTATCCTCGGGATCGAACTCCTTGAATTCCTCATTCGTGAGGTCGTCTGCTAGCTGATTGATGTCTCTCCGTATCCACCGGAGCTGTAGCTCACAGTTCTTGTGGGATAGCTCTTCGGCCGTCTCCAGTAAAATTAACATAGAGGGATACTTCGTCGTCATAGCCTTCTTCAGTAGGGCCTCGTTGGACTTATTATCCGTATAGCCCCTGATAGCCACTCGCGAGGATTTTCTATCCTTGCCCTCCGGGACCCAGAGACGTATCCCGACGAGGGTCGCTAGCAGTTCAGCGCCGCATCACCTTCTTGGGATCGCCTTTGGCAAACGCCCAAGGAGCCCAGGCCCTATCCACTTCAAGGGCAAACCAGGGGCCGGCTTTCCCTCGCAAATCTCCAGGAAGCCCCCTATCCAGGCCCTATCGGACTCAGCCTTAGCATCAGTAAAGAAGCTCAGTGGAGGGTGGCCGGTCGCCTGTGTGGAGCTTGTCGGCTAGCCATCGCATGAGGACCCGCAGCATCGTGGGTATGATGAGTAGCCCTGACTTTGTCTGGATAGCCGCGCTCCACGCATGAAGCGGTCCAAGGAAGGGTCTCCCCAATCCCTGCTGCATCTCCTTGGCCAAGATCCTCCCAGCCGACACTTTGTCGTTTAGCCACGTGGATAGCCACGAAGCTCGCTGCTTGGACGTCCCTAGCCTGTAGGAGGAGTAATTCGTCTAGTTTTCGCCCAGTTAAAGGGATATCCCAGAAGCGAGAGGAGGAGGTAGCTCAAACGAATGCCCTGCCTCCCTCGGCCCCTATCGGAGTATCTGCTTTTTCTCCCTAGCCCCCCGCGCCCTGATCTTATCCCGGCAGCGTATCCTGTGGTTCACCCGGACGCCGTGGGCGGGCGTCGTGGATTATCCTCTTCTTATCCTTCTCCTCGTCCTCCACAATAAACCGGGAGGGATGCGATGGCCCGGTTCTCTCCAAACGAAGCCAGGAACTCGCCGAGGGTCATCTTCTCCATGAGGCCTTCCTCGACGTCTTCGTCGAACTTAGCCTTCACAAACTCGCGGCGCTCGCCGGCCGAGGAGTAGTTGGGTACCCAGGCTAGCGCAGGCTCCCACGGGGCGTTGTCTAGCCTCCAAGATGTCTGCTCCTCGAACACGCGCGGGGTTCGCGGGCCCTTCAAGTATCCCTAGCGGCAGGCCTCGTTCAGCTCGCCGAGGCCGAGGAACTCTCTATCCGGGTCGCCTGCCGCCTGGAGGATAGCCCGTAGGAGCCGTAGCCGAAGAGGTCGGCCTGGAGGGATCTCCATGAGCTCCTTCTCGCTAAGATCTTGGCCCTCTGTCCAAGTAGGGCGTAGATCAAGTAGCTCTCGTTGAAGGTCTGGATCTCTAGCCAACTTGCAGCCGTCCTCGCCTCCACTAGCCATGCGGAAGGCCTCCTTCTCTAGCTCCCTGCCTTCTTGATCACGGTCTCCGGGACGCGGGTCCGTAGCCAGTCCCAAGAAGGGCCATCTGCATATCCTCGACGGTGTGTCGGCGAGCATAGCCCACCACCGTCGTGGAAATCCTTGGTGGGCTCCTGTCCCGCTAGTAGCCTCTTGCCCTCCGGCTCGTTGATGTGGTAGCCGAGGTTCGTGTCCTTGGTGTAGCCGCCGCGGTCGTCCTCCTCGATCTCGCCGTTGAGGATCTCCTGGGTGAACTGCTCGGCTCGTGTGTGTAGTTCTCGCCGTGTCTGTGCCGCCCCTCTCCGGAGCGGCGGTCGTAGCAGGAGCAGCACAGGTAGCCAGAGCCAGTTGCGCTAGCCATTTGCCCTTTTCGCACTAGCTCGGCACATTGTGGCCATTGCCACATAGTAGCCGGTCGCTGTCCCTTGCGGGGGCCCTTTGGCATAGCCCCAAAGTCTTCGGGGTGCTCTAGCACGAAGAACGTGGCATGTTGGAGAGATAAGCTAGCAGCTAGCCACTTCAAACGAAAAATCAGCGAAAATGTTGCCTTGTGTCGCCCTATCTCTCTCCTTAGCCGTAAGGCGTTCCAAGCCGCGGGGTCGGGCGTGGCTGCGGACCGGCCGCGGCCCGCGAAAGTTAGCCCAAGTCGCCCGAGAAAAGGTCGAGCAGGGAGGCGACATAGCCACGATGTCGCAGTAGCCGGTTCCGATGCTCGCCAGGTACTTCTCGAGAGTCTTGGACCGCGCAAGGTCGTCGCCTTTGGGTCTGCCGCTATCCACACAGGTCACGTCAACATCTCGCCCAAAGGAGGCCGCTAGCCGTCGAGGATGTGACTGGAAACTGCCCCTTCTATCCCTGCCAGGGAAAAGATAGAGCACTCGCAGTCTGGAGGTAGCCGGGGGGGGCCTTGTCTGCGATTCGGCGCTAGCGCCGGGGCCGGGGCCGCAGCCGTTTTTGGGCAGTTCATCGCCGAGTGCTCTCCACGGCACTTTGTGCCGACATGAACAAAGTGACACTTAGCCCCGGTCTTGCCCTTGCCGCCACCCTCCTTGCCGGGCTTCTCCGGCGTGGCTCTATCCCAGGACCAGGGCTGCGGCGGCTTAGCACAAGGGGAGAGCGGTGTGGTGAACTGGCGTTCCTAGTAGCCAAGTCTCCAGGACTGGACTAGCGCGTCTGCGAAGCCTATCCCTTTGAGCACCATCTGCTTGTAGGCATGCTTGCGGATAGCATTCTCATAGGATAGCACGAGCGTCCATGGAGGCGCCAGCGAGCCGCTAGTCTCGTTGGACCTTAGCCCGTAGCAGTAGTCGCCGAGGAGGTAGTCCTTATACTTCTCGCCCCGTGGGTGCTGCAGGCCTATCATCAGAAGTGCATTTTGCATAACCGTGAGCCGTAGCCTGAGCTGCTCTGGCCCGGAAGGCATAGCCCCCTTCGAGGCAGCCTTTTTGAGCACTAGCGAGGTGCCTTTGCTATCCGAGGTCGCGCATCTCTCTAGCTGTGGATTATCCACAGGTAGATGGAGTCGCCGATGTACTCGTGGTGTCGACGCCCAGCTCTCCCGCTACCTGTGCCCGATGTCCTGGCTATCCCCCAAGTCGAGGGTCGAGCTCTACCTATCCAGCAAGAGCGTCGTCCCTAAGGCTCGATAGGGCTTCCTATCCCACCACTCCCCAGAGCCCTGACCCTGTGGACAGGACGGTCGGGCTCCCCGGGGGGCGCTCGGTGGGAGTAGCCGGGTTCACCGCATAGCCGTTCTCGAAGTAGCCGCGGGGGAGCGGGGAGAGGACGGCATTTCATGTACCCACGTTCCCCTTCTCTTCCCAACTACTTCAAAACTTACCCCCCTGAAGAGGGGACTTATCCAGAATGGCCACAGTCATGTAACACATTTGTATCCATTCTGAGTCTCTGCTATCTCTGCTCCGGCACTTCAGACATGCACTATCCTGCCGAGCGACGATAGTGAACGAAACTTCGTTTCTAGCGAAGCTACCTTCAGTAGCTTCGAAGGGTAGATAAGTAGGCTAGCACACATAGAGGTACGAACTCCCAGAAGCCTACGCTACCAGAGGACAGTATCTGTTCAAAGCAGGGGAGCCAGCTACTGGAGGGGCCTTCAACCCAGAAAGCAACCCCGAAACGAACGGCGGCGGCAACGACACGGGCAACGAAGGCACCTTGAGCGTTGCCTGAGAGAACCTTTGCCTGGGAGTTGCTAGGTAATCCGGGCTTGCCTTCCGGATGCGACGCTGAGCGGAGCGGAGGCTGCACTGCAGCACTCTAGGAAGAACACTGAGGAGCTAAACCGACCCCGACTAGAGACCCTGAACTTACTACCTCGAGCAGCCCTGTCGTACGCAGCGCGGATCGTTGCAATCACGTCACGGCCCCCTCGTGGATGCAGCTTCCGATCGCAATGTCCGCTCCAACACCAAAAGGTCATCTATGACGATCCCTAAGGACAACCTGTTGCGAGGAGGACGACCGTGGTAGGTGAGGAGGTTTGCAACGCAGCGGCGCCTGAGGCCAGAACAAGCCCCACATGAGCAGCCTGTCCAAAAGAAACGGCATTAACATCGCCCATAGCAAGGGTCTTCAACCCTACCACGACTCGAGATGAGGCACAGAATCGAGGCTCGAAGGAAGAGAAATGGCTGACCTCCTCAGGCTTGTAAGCACCTACCAGGATGTACTGCCTCGCCCTAGACGGGGAGATCTCAAAATTATAATAACAATAATAATCCCTGATATCTTCCCCCGAAGCCACCAGAAGTTCTGAAGGCTTCAGAACCAGGTCAAGCAGAGGAGTGTGCGAGAACAGAGTGGCTAGCCAAAGACTGTCGAGGGGAGCACACCGTTGCCGGGCCTAGCGCCGAGAATCAATCGGTCTTGCTCGAGGTTTTTCGGAATGAGAACATCCCGGCCGAACGTCTGTCACACGCAACCTCCTCGGGAAACATGGCAAGCATACACTGAGCACCCAAAGCCCAAAGCAGCTAGGAGGTCAAGACGGGCTTGCTTGTCGGCCGCGCGAACCTTAACCCTAGGAGGATCCCCTGGCACTTCATCAGGATGCAGACTGTAAGCCTCGGGATGCAAATACAAACGCCGGAGCTCGATCAAACAGGCTCGAGGGATCGAAAGCTGGCGCAGGCGGGAAAGAGAGGCGGCTCACCTCAACGTCTTTTGCCAAAGCCAGAGAAGGGGCTCGTTGAGCGGTCGCTTCGGCTTCACCCATGCTTCGCGATCTGCTCCTCAACTTTCTCCCGGCTGCTCGGCATCGCTCTCACCTGCGGCCGTTGAAGGAGCGTTGGGCAGACAATCTGCACAGCTTTGGACGAAAGAAAAAGGGAACTCAGCTCGATGAGCTCCGAAAGGAGGGCCAGAGAGAAAAGCTTTTAGTTCAGGGTCGGCTTCGAGTCGGTCTCGCAACAAAGTCCAGAAGTCCGAAGGAGCGACGGTGCTGGCCGAGGCTCCGGGCACCTGCATTACGGAAGCCAGGCCTCGAGGGCTCGAAGGCGCTGTGAAGAAATCTACCTGCAAAAGCGCAGGGGCAAGAGAGGCCTCAGGGGCAGAGGAAAAGAGGCGCCGAACGCCAAATCCAAACACCGAACAAGGCACACAGCCCAGGAAGACACCGGGTATCTTCGCCCAGCGGGGCCAATGTGCAAGCTGAGCCGCGGGGCTCCACCGAAGCGGCACAGAAGCTGGCAAGCAACGCAGTGCAACCAGTCGTCTTACTCGAACAGCCAGAGCTCAAGAAGGGCCCTGGATCGAGAACAGCGCCGCTCCGAGGAGAATTCAAAGGCTCGGGAGGCGAAATTGATAAAGGAGCAGCAGGCTCACACGCGAGCCGGAACGAACCGACGTGAACAAAGCCGCAGGCCTCAAAAGGCGAAGAGAAAAGAGGCACCTCCGCAAGCACACTCCGCCGACGATGCCGAAAAGGGCCGGGGCAGATAAACTGTCCAAACTTGCCACCGACTGAAGCAAAAGACCAAGCAACCTTCAAAAGCTCAGCAAGGGAACTTGAAAAAGGCGCAGCCAAGACAGGACCACACACACACACACAGCTAGTCTCGGAGAGAGGGTCGGCCCTGATTCCAAGGGAGCTGGTGCGGGCCCTCGCGCAGCCTATCTTGAACGAGGAAAGCGTGAGGCCGGATGGCCCACAAAGCGATTGCGGCACGTTGTGTGCTGAGCGCTGAGCAGAAAGCCAACAGCAGCAGCAGGCAGAGAAGAGGCCACAGAGCAAGGCCCGGCTAAAGCCCACCTGCTCAGGGCGCATTGTAGATGACAAGCAGGTCCAAGTGCACCCACTTGCCAACACGGCTCAGAAAAGACTCACTGCCCCTGAGGGGCCTTTTCCAGACTTGTCAGCCTTACCATCTTTGCCTTTGCGGCCCTTCGCATCAGCGGCGATGCTAGTGAGCGTGACCAAAACAAAAGTTGCATCCGCGAGCTCGCCATCGAGCTCCTCGTTGGCCCCGGCTTGGCTGCCTTGAAGACTAAAGCCTTCCACCTTGGTGCCCCAACATACGCGTCACCTCATGAACCTCTCCAGGACTGATGCCACTCTACACAGCAGCCTGCACAACCGCAGAGTCAAAGCCGGAAAGCCCTTTTGCCGCCCCGCGCGGCACAGGAGTACTTGGCACTGACCCCGGTTCGTCCCGAAGCTTCGAAGCAGCCGCCTCTGGTTTCGCCTTGGGACGGCCCGCAGGAGGAGCCTTGGGACCAGAGACTGCACTGTGAGGGCAAGCTCCTTCATCGACTTTTCCAAAGCCGCCCGGCTTAGCAGGCCCATGCAAATCTTCATAGTGCCTGCCCCTGCCTGATCCCTGGCCTCAAAAGACGCAGCTCGAGTGACCTCGACCTGAAGAGCCTTAGTGCCTTAGTGGAGGGGCCGGGCTTCGCAACCGTCTTGTTCCAAGCCTTCTGAGGAAGGGCCACCACGACACGATCTTCGAACTCAGTCACCAGGATGATTGCAATGCTTCGTCGAGCAGTCGGCTCCCCGACAGTCACATAACCAACCTCATACTCAAAATTTGTTCTCCTTCCTACAGTGACGTAGGACAGCCCGGGGGGCCGCGGAGCCTCAGCTGACTCCTTACTGCTGGCTGACATTGCTCTGTCGAACTGGCAAGGAAAGCCCGGCGGCTTCACAAGCTATCTTCGCTTCCCACTGAGCGGGAAAACCACAGAAAATCGACGAGCCTGTTGCAGAGCCCTTCTTGCAAAGCTCCTTCACATGAGCAAACTGATCGTGCAAGAGCGGAGGATTGAACCGCTGCCCGCTAAAGCTCGCAACCACTACGCAGCAACGGCTCTGGAGAGGATTCCGATCCCTGCCCGAGGTGCCTCGAACGGCGCCATCCAAGCACCTCCGAAAAGACGCACCAGTCGATCTGGTTATCTCTCGTCTCTCCTCCTCGGTGATGGCAGACCTCGGAACCTTCTGCACCTGAGTAACCGGCTGCAGGCGAGGCACTAGAGGCAGGCGGGGCCCCGATAGGGAAGGCTGGCACAGACGGCAAAGCAGGAGAGGCACAAGCCCCTGAAGCACCAGGCCCGAGGCGGCTCGGGTGAGGAGTTGCAGGATTTGCCACGGCAGAATGTCCCGGCGACTGGCTCACCACCTCGTAATCAGCACCTGGGTGGAGCTCGTCGACTAGCTCCTGCACACGTGAGAGAACCTGACCTTGCCTGTGCACCTCCAGAGAAAGAGCTTGCAAGCTGAGACTGATCTGTCTCAGCAGGGCAAGGCTCTCGTCCATCAAAGGACGCGATAAAGCGGAGGTCTGGTGCCCAGGAGGCGGACTTGCTCACGAACGAACGATATCCACCAAACCCTGAACAGATGAAGGAGGTCCACCACCGGCCCCAGAAGCAGCCCGATCAGAATGCCTAAACACAAACTGTCCAGCTGAATTTTCCCTTCAAAAGGGTTAACCAAGGTCGGGCACTCAGGGCAGAAGTCAAGGCTCGGGGTTCCTACCCTGCTGATGTCCTCCAGAAACCTCAACCCCAGCGAAGCCAAACTCCCTCCGAGCAGGGACACCTGAAGGGGTCTGGCCATGCGGAGTCGAAAAGCTGTGTCCGCACAAGAGTGCATGTGTAATCATGCCCAACTCCCCCACCACCTCCCACAACTTGTGGACTGGCAGCCGGGCGATTTGGCTTTGGGTAATTATATTGCGGCATGGCGGGACAGCGAGTTTGCCCTGTATGCCTACGGACTGGTACAGCATATACCTTACAAGTCCTGTACGGCCCAAATCTATTATGCAACAACTTTCGCTGAGTTTTGCTTTCTTTTCGCGGACCCATCGTGGATCTTTCGTGGACACATGTTAAAACCGTTTTATATAAATGCCAACGCAGGGACCTTTAGATCAATGCTCACATGCAAATTGCAGGTGTACATGTAGATACATACATACTTACATACTTATATAAATACATGTTATGTAAGATACGTTTTATATAATCAAACATACATATATGCACATATACATCATTTTACATACATACATACATACATACATACTTCTTCTTCCGTCGCCGCAAAGAGGGTTTGCGATGCGTCTGGCGGCAAGCAGCCGGCATCTTTTCCAGATGCATGCTGGTTATTCCAGCGTCCAACCATTCCATCCAACTCCAGGAAAACGGGCTGAGGCATACAACTTAAGACACAAGTAAGCAAGATCTGGGAAAGCCATAGAGAACAGAAGCATGAAGCGAGCTCGCCCGGCGTGATCCGCCCCTTGAGCAGCAAGCTCGAGACTGTCAGCCCGTCCCGGAGGGTGGCGTCTCCACCAAAAAGTTGTTAAAAGCCCCTCGTGAGGGAGGATGAAAAATCGGTCAGCACTTAGCAGTGAACAGGTATTATTCCTGTCTAGCCAGTAGATATACATACGAATTCTGATGGATCTCAGGTTCATCTGCAGGAAGGGCTCTGCGGGTGGCTACATTATCATCCGTGACGTAAGCTACGCAACCCTGCGAGTAGAAGGCGGTCCGGTAGTGGCCGCTGAACTTCGTGCTGCCAATGTGATAAATGGCTGCCAGCAGGACATAGCAGCGAGAGGTGGTGCGCTCGTCGTCTGAGCTGAACACGGGTACATACACTGCTGTGCTGGGTCTGATGGTAAAATGCAGTTTCTCGCCACTGTGATCAAAACGGGCAACCTGGATTGGTAGCAAAGCCGGGGCACTCACACAAGCGTGCCGGGCAGCCTGATTGCGCCACGCTACAAGCAATTGTTGCAAGGAGCATTGCGAATGTGCATTCAGCAGGCCTGCAACTGGGCGGAGCATTAAAGGCTACAGAGTTCCATGGTCCGTAACCTGAGAGGCAGACCGGGGTCCGGAATGTGCTGCGGCGATGCGGGCTTGCCAGTTGCCTACTTCATGCAAGTCTAGCTCAGGGCCAAGGAACTGCAAAAATTCTGCCGCATCCTGCTGCACGTGTGGGCAGTGCCACGCCTGAGTAATGCGTTGCCAAGCCCGGACATCCCAAAGGCGGGTGGGCTGTGTGCGTGCAAGGAGCCAACGGAAAAATCGCTGCGGTGCCGAGGCATGCAGCTGTAAACCTGAAGGCATGTGGGCAGTGGTCCACAACAGTCCTAATACAACAGAGTTCGCATAACAATGCTGGGATGTGTTGAGTAATGTTACATTGAGGACCTGGCCCGCCGTACAGACTAGATGCCCTGCAGGAGACGCTCCACGTACTGGCAGAGGGGAGATCTGCCGAGCTTGCTCGGGCGCATCGTTGCCCCGATGAGGTGAAGGCTGGCATTCCTCGAGAGCCGCAGCAGGCAGGCATGCAGCTGCTGGGCTTCCTGAGATCGCATCTGGATCGTCAGCAGGAAGGGTATAGGACCTCCGAGGAGAGGGACTCGGTGTGGCGGCGTAGGGCGTGAAAGCGGGAGATCGTGTTCGGGAAGATGGACAGGCGGAGCATGAGCTCCACATTCACTTTGACATCCGCATGGGCGTAGGGCTCCAGCGGCTCCAGATTGGCTTTCACGTGCTTCTTGTGCTCCGCGCTCCACTGGAGGTAGGGGTAGACGTCGCCGCTCTCCAGGAGGCCCATTTCCTGCGCCCTCTGGCGCACCTGCTCGTTCTCCTCCATCTGCGCCAGCTGAAGTTGTAGGCCAGTCACCATAGCATGAAAAAGGATACTCCGCAGTGGCTGGGTGAGGGTCTCGGGCTGGCTGTCCTTCTGGGACTTCCAGGAGGAGGCTACCTTGAACAGGGAGTCCGTGATGCTCCAGGGATTCTCCGTGACAGACGTCTGGAGGAAGATGACGAACTCGGAGTCCAGCATCGTGATAGCCAGACTGTCCTCCATCCTCAGAGCCAGGCGTGCCAAGGCCTTCACCAGCTCGCGAAGGGCCGCAATCTCCTCGTCCTTGGAGCGGGGCTTTCCTCCCGCTTGGCGGGCCACTGGCGATAGCCTCTGTTCCAGCTGTCCCATTGCTGGCGCTGCGGCTGCCCTTGGTTCGGCTGCTGCTGGGCTCCCTGACCCGAGCGGTCGGAAAAACGCACCGAGCGGCGGGATGTGGCCGAGCGCCCCTTTCCTCAAAAAACTGTTGGCAACTGCTCGTTGGCTTCCGCTGCGCCCGCCTCGTTCCTTTGGTCCCCTTTGGTGTCTCCCTTGGCCTCGCCGCGGGTGTACTTCGCCGGCTGCTCCCCGATCGTGAGGGGGACAGGTGTCGCTCCCAAGGCTGTCGCCGGGGCTGCCCGCTTCGGGCGGCCGGCCTCGTCGTCCATATCCAGGAGGTCTTGTGAGTCTCCAGCCAAGGAGGCTCGGTTGTGGCTGGCGGCGGGTTGGCCTTCTGAGGCGTCTTCATGTAGGACGCGAAGCTCGCAAACTCGTCCTCCGCCTCCTTGAGCTGCTGCAGACGCTGGTCCTCCACGGGAGACGACATCACTCAGGCTGCGTTGGCCTGAGTCGTGCAGGTGAGAGTACCGAGCAAGCATTTGCCCACAAGCCCACAGGATAGGGCATCCTAGCAAGTGGGTCCGAGGTCTGGACTGGTAGCTCTGGCGGCACCACCGGCACGGCTTGCTAGTCTGGGTTTTTGCTGCAAGCCAACCTCTGACGGCAGTTTCATGTATATACGAACCTCAGCATGAATTTGGGCGTGTCGGCTGACGTACGACGGGTGGGTGCACTGCTGGAAGCATTCCGGACAATGTGCTAACACCTGACAATCGGCCATGGCCGCTGCAAGCAGTTTGAGGTCTCCCTGATTTGCAAGAGCCTGTAGGGCTGGCCTGTGAAAGAGTGGCGTGGGAGGGGGCGGGTAGGCAGGCTCAACAGTCAGCTCCCCCGGTGCGAACGCCCCTTGAGCCGGGAGCGAGTGTGCCTGTTCCACCTCTCCAGTCGTGGCGCTAACGCCAATTGACTCAGGACACTCTTCGCGCATAGTTGCCGAAATAATGTGTGTCTGATAAAGAATAGGACATGCACGTTGCGAAAAGTGGCCCATGAAGGCAGGCCAGCCATGAAACTTCTTGCCGCAATGTCTGCACTGCGGGCGCCCACAAACAGAGTGCTTGCGAAAATCATCAACCCTCTTGTTCTTCAGAGTAGTATTGCGTTCTTTGCGGAACTGCAACTCCGGGTGCGCCTTGCCGATATGGACATGCAGGGCATGCGTGCTACCAAAGCTTTGCCCACAGGCCGGGCAGTGGCACTGAATTTTAAGAACCTGGGTGACTTCAGTAAGGGAGACCTTAGCTGGCGGAGATGTGGGTATCTCCGGCGAGAAGCTTGTGAAGCTACTTAAGACAACCGAGTGCCACTGCCGGACGGCTTCCGGCTGTACATGCCGAAGTGAGTCTTGGCATCTGGCGATGCGCGCAGCACAGCTGGCCCTCAGCATTCCCAATGGAGCGACATTCGACTCACCAGTGAGGTGCGCCGGGCTGCGAGATAAAAGTCTGAGTTGTTTCATGACCTGCTGAGTTAGTGTGTTAGCGCTGACCTTATCAACCCCAACAGCTGTTAAACCGTAGCTCGTGATGCTCCAAACACAAGCCCGCCACAACTGAACGCGCTGGTTCAGTGGGAGTCTGGGGTTCTTAAGGAAACTGCTGAGTCTATGGAACGCAGTCCATGCCTGGGACAGTCGGTACTGCAAGGTTAGACGCTCAAAATGCCCATAGCTGATTTTTACCCCAAGGTAGACATGACTAGTTTTGATCGGCAGCCGAACGGTCCCCGCAGGCCCGCGCAGGCACAGAAAACGCCCATGCTTATTGCGTACCGTGTAGTCACGCAAGATGGAGGGTGCATCTGGGCCAGTGAGCGCTAGTAAGACAACCGTCTTCGCCGTAGATACTTCCATGCCTAAATCCCGAAGGTCTTGCAGGACTCTGGGCAGCTGAGCACAGGCATTCCGAAACTCAAAAGTACGATGAAACCGCCAAGCAAGGTGAAAATCATCCGCAAACCCAGTAGTCGAAGAGACCGGCATATACTCCGATAGCCTATCAAAGATCAATACCGTATAGGCAAGCCATAGCAGCGGTGACAAACCGCATCCCTGTCTAACTCCCTGGCCCATGACAATACTGTCCCTAAGCCCGTTCTTCTCCAGGACAATGCGAGCGTTGTCATGAATGTGCAATATTAACGCTACTAGAGCAGGAGGGGCATGTATGCGTAACAGGGCCTCGAGAAGCCGGTGCCTCGGCATGCGGTCATATGCTTTGGTGAGATCAAGCGACAACTGTAGGCCACCCTTGAGGCGAGAGCCAGCAAACCGAGAACCTTTGTGAACCGCCTTGAACTGGATACGACCCCTGGACCGCTGAATTTCCGAACGTACTCCTGCACAATGAGATAGGATCCTGTCTAAGGAGTCACTGGTTTCACGGCCAGTGAGGTACGCAAACTGTGGGATGGACTCCAAGGCCTGTTGAACAAACGGTCGGAGCCGGTCAGCCGCAAGTTTGGCCAGAAGTTTGGCGGGCGCTGGAAGGAGTGCTATCGGTCTGAGGTTAGCTGGTTTGTTAGGGGGCTTTCCGACTTTTGGGATAAGGACCAAGGTGGACTCGTACCATTTATTGGGAAGGCAGGGTTCCTCACCAGCAAGTGAGCGGTTCAGCTGCGCAGTGAGTACGGGAGCAATTGGTCCCGCAGCAAGCTGCCATAGCTGAGCCGGCGCATCTCCCGGTGGCAGAGCCTTGGACCCTGGAAGGGCTTTCAAGGCCGCCAAGACCTCTGTTTCAGTGAAACAGATGGGGTGTGGCAGGTGCCAAGGCGGCGGCTCATGCGTGTCAGAGGCATACAGATCCCGAAAATACGCCGTAAGGGCGGCTAGCTCCTCTGAGGTGGAAAGTAGGGAACCATCCGCAGATCTGAAGTGGATAGAGCGCTTGGAGGCTTTTGGCCGCAGTCTGCGAATCAGTGAGTATACAGCGGTTAGGCCCTGGCGTTCAGCTAGTAGGGCCTGTTGAAGCTGTGACTCGAAGGATTGTAGCTTATGCGCTCGGGCTCTCTTACGCATGATCCGGTCGGACTTGTGAAACTGGCAGGCAGCCCTCCACGCCGTAAGGACGCAGGAGAGCCGTGGCAGGCTTCTGGGCAGGGCTCGCGCCACGGCCAATTGCGACCCGCTCGCAACGTACAGAAGGACCGGCGCCCAATAGTTATCAAGTCGGGATAGGGCTGACCGGAGCGCTTGTTTGTGAGTCCAGTATTCTTTGAGGGTTAAGGCGGGAGCATGCTCCAAGGATTTTGGGGCTGATGGATGGGTTTGCCGGGAGAGGTGCCAGGCCGTGTGTAAACAGGAATCTATGTCCTTATGGTCGGTCAGGGTGCAGGCGACCTTTTGTACAAACGTGGCTGCCAGTGCAGGCGTCCGTTGCAGCGCCTTTCGAATGGAGCTGGCCGTCACCTTCTGGGTATTGGGGTGCGTGGTGGGAGGCCTCCTAAAAGGAACCGAGGCAATAACCGGAACGTGCCTAAAGCCCGTAGGGTGTATTACCGGGGCATGGTGTAGCGGACCAGCTCGATTCATCGCAGGCAAAAGCGGGAGACGGGCTAGCAGGAAATCTAACTGCAGCGCAGCTTTGTTCAGCTGTAGGAACGTGCTGGAGGGAGGGACCCTCCGCGCCGCCAGGTGTTGAGGGCAACTAGGTTTAGGGATTGAACCATGCCTTGAAACTCCGCTTGATCCTGGTGCGGGTCATGAGAATGAAAAGCAACACCTGGGCCTACATGAGGATGTTGGGGCCGTAGGGTACAGTTAAGGTCGCCTAGGATGAGGAGCCAATTGCGCTGAGGGACTCTCCGTGTCCAGGTGCGGATAGCATCCCAAACAAGGGAGCGCTGGCGCAGCGTGTGGGCAGTCTGTTGAGCTGCGCCGCCGGGCACCGATGCCCTGTGTAGGTTCCAACTAAACTGGTAAACTCCTAAGAAATCTATAGCAGGACTGCCTTCAATCCGAAGATGCAAAAGGCGGCCCGGAACTACAGCAGCAAACCGCAACGACGACTGAGGGGCAACGACCTTGGAGACCGCAAACAGAACCCCAGCCTCCGAAGAACCACAACCGCTATGGATGAAGTGCCAGTGGTCATGACTAAACTCGCTGTCCGTGGGCCAATGGGTTTCTTGAACGCACACCACAGTTGCAGTATTCTGGGTCCGGAGCTGCTCAAGCCACACTGGTAGCTCCTGAAAGCGGAGCTGGTGCAAACCGCCACAGTTCCAGGTGATACATTGAATAGCGGAAGCTGAGGGCTCGGTGGCCTTTTGCCTGCGGGGCTGTGGCCTGTGAACATACTGCATGGAAAGGCTGCCTAGGTCATGTACCTGTCCCCTATAAACCGTGCTCCCGTGGCGTAGGGCCCGCGTCTGGGCTCGCTTGAACGCGCGTTTCCGGCACTGAGACAAACGTACCGCCATGCGACCGTAGGCCTGGACCGTGGTCGGTGTAGCCGTCATGGTGGGTCTATGGGCAGTTTGGCCCAGCTCCGAGGGAGGTCTTAGAGGTTGTGGGGAATGGTACTGCGAGGCGCTAGCAGAACAAATTAGGCTTTGCAACAAAAGAAACACTATGGTGCAGATGAGCTGGTATGTGCCAGGGAACGGGCTGCCTATTCTGTGACGGGGCAGGTCAGTCGGTGTCCGGCCGGTGCCACGTTGTGCACCTGGGCGCACTCTGCACGTGTAAAAGTGCCTGTGTTGTGAGCACAGGGCATCCAAAGCACGAAAGCAGCAGAGCATCACATTCAGAACTGTGAGTCCTAGCCATAACGATGTCGTAGCATAACATGAAACTGGGCCAGAGTGCTTCGCCGCTATGTACATCAGTGGGGAAGCTACCCGACGGGCTCCAGGAGGGGTTTGGCCTAACCTGCCTCCAACCCTCACGTCACCATAGGAGATAAGACTGCAAGCAGACGGAGAGGACATAATAGATTGTTCTCCTATGGTCCCGGACTTGGGACCGGGTCGGCCAGGTACAGGTGGGGGTCCCTTATGTAACTCTGAAGGACCCTGCAGAGCCAGCCTATGCAGCTCATCAGTGGCCAGGGGGATCGGTCGAGCTTCCCGCCCCAGAGTCCTGCGGCTGCATGAGAGTGTCCTGGGCGGGATCATGGTGCTCCGGATGGCTCGCAGGGAGCCCAGACATCCTGCCAAACCACCGGACGAATTTCCGGCGGCCCGCTTGGTCCAAAAAGGGCCATGTCTGCCGAAGGAAGTCGCGGTAGAAGCCATCTGCAGCCATTGTAGCCACCTCCTCTGCCTGCGGGAGGCGCAGCAGCGGTGGGAGGCAGTTATGGAGCAGCAGCTGCATGCGTTGGACGCAGTGGGCTTGAGCCGGCAGCTCTCTGTCCGTGTGTTGGCCCAGGCTGTGAATCCAGATGCTGTCGTTCCTGGGCAGGCGTTTGTCCATGAGCCTGCGAACCACTCTAAGGTCGTGCTGGAGGTTCTGGAAAGCATCATCCGGCACTCTCGCCTGCACCAGCTCGAGCGTCTCTGAGAGCTCCAGGCCTTCCCGCTGACGGCGAAAGCCGGCCATCTTGGACGCAAAAGAGCGACGGGCAGTGTGTCCTTGATTCGAGAGCTCATGCTCGACACACATCTCGCACAGCCGGATCTGGACCTTTCTGCGAAACCAGATGCGCATGTGCGCCTGCGCTCGTCGAAGGTCTGCAGGCAAATCAGGCAGGTCAGCAGAACAATCAGAAAGCGGAGGGTCCGAACTTTCCTCGCTCCTCGCCGACGAAGAAGACAGGGAGCGGTTGGTATGAGGTGAGTCGGTCGATCGCGGCATGCGCTGCTGCCCATGTAGTTGGATGATAAGAAGGGACACACTCAAAGAAGCTGGGGCCGAGACGCTTCATACATACATACATACATACATACTTCTTCTTCCTTCGCCGCAAGAGAGGTCTTGCGATGCGTTAAGGCAGCCTCCGGCCGGTACCAGCAGTTGGGCACACGCTGAGCAGCAGCGCCCTCCACCATTCAGAACGGGAGTGAGCCGAGAAAAGAAGCAATGTGGTAGAATGAACATGTAGACAGATGAGCTAACAACTCGTCCACCCGGCGCGAACGCCCTATAAGCAGTGGACTGATAGCTACAGCTCCCGGATTAAATCGCCTACGAATAGGCCTTTGTCGTAAAAACAAACTGTCCGGCACTGCACTNCGTCCACCCGGCGCGAACGCCCTATAAGCAGTGGACTGATAGCTACAGCTCCCGGATTAAATCGCCTACGAATAGGCCTTTGTCGTAAAAACAAACTGTCCGGCACTGCACTGGTTGATGAGCAGCCTAAAAACACCCAGTAAGGTGAAACAGAAAACACCTCTACGACCGCAGAAAATACTGGGGACAAACTCATGTGCCTTAGTGCCCGACAGAGATCTTAAAAGAAGGCTATATCAGGCTTTCTTCAGGAAAAACAAGTACGAGTTGCGCCTAACAGTCTCGTGATCCGACCTTGTCGCCTCTTGCACTGGAGTAGCATCATCTGTGACATGACTGATGAAGCCTCTGTTGCACAGCGCTGTCCTGTAGTGCCCTGCTTGCATATCGGGACCTAGGTGATATACTATCGCCTGTAAGACATACCGCTGGGAGGTGGTACCTATGCCAGAACCCCGAAAGACAGGTATGTATAAGGAGGTACTAATGTCAAGCGGGGCGAGGACTTTGCGACCCTCCGTGCCAAAACGGTTGACCTGAAGCACTAGGAGGTCAGGTGTCCGCTCCAGGGCATGGCGCTCAGCCTGATTTCGCCAGGTGATTACAAGTTTCTGCAAGCTGATCGGCGGTTCCGTAAAAGGTATGGCCTCATGAAGATAGAGTGGCCAGAGACCACCCTGATCAACCACCTGAGCGGGGTGCACTTCAGAGTGCAGCAGCAGCGACGATCGCCGTCGCTGCCAGCGGCAAGCTACACAGGAAGGAGATATCGCAGGAGCCAGGTAGTTAAGGAACTCTCCTACATCCTGCTGCCTATGAGGCTCTGGCCAGTCGCGGACCAGGCGTGTCCAGGCTTTGACCTCCCAGAGATCTGTGATCCTATGGGGTGAGGAGGATGCAGAACTGGTTTCCCTCAACAGCCACCTGAGCACCCGTTGGAGGGTGGGATCCGACACGGCGGGACCCTGCGGCGGGGCGGCCAGGCTCACAAGCAAAGCATAAATCAACGCATTGGCATAGCAGTGGTTGCTAGTGTTACGTGACTGGAGCTGCAGAATCTGATCAAGGAGGAAAGGCGGAGGATGAAAGTCCCTGGCCCCGCCTACAGATACATCAGTATCTTGTCCAGAGCCTGGGCAGCCGGGCCCCGGCCCAGCTTCGAAGGACGGAGAGTGGCCCCAACCAGATGCCACATGCTGTTTCTGGAGAGGCGGTGCAGAAGCCGGAACATGCTGTGGCTTTCCTGGGTCCTGTTCTGGATAGAGAGGCTGAAGGGCACAATGTCCGAGGACATCTGCGAGGTGAGCTTCCGATTTGCATCAAAACGGCCCACTACATTGGCTGAGGCCGTCAGCTGTTCCAGAGTTCCCAGCATCTCCACAGCTTCCTTGTGCTCCAACGGCGGCTGCGCCGCCTTCACATGCTTGCGTTGCTTGCCGTCCCACTGGAGGAAGAGATAGGTCTGATTCTCCACCAACCCCATCTTCTGGGCCTTTTCCACCAGGTCCACCTCCGTCTCCATCCGCTGGAGCTGTGCCTTCAGCGCCGCAAACAAGCAGAAGAGCAGCAGGTTGCGCAATGGCTGGGTGAGGGAGGAGGGGTCGGCTTCCTTCTTGTCTTTCCACTCCTTGGCCGCTGCATAAAGCTTGTCCACGATCGAGAACTCGTTCCCGCTGGCCGGCGTCTGAAGAAACAGTACAAAGTCGTGGTCGAGGCCCAGGATGGAGAGCTGGTCGTCGACCCGAAGAAGCATCCGGCCCATCGTTCTCACCGCCTCCTTGAGTTCTCGGAGTTCTTTGGACTCGCGACTGCGGTCCTGGCCCCG
>BGNK01002249.1:270-17675 GCA_003297005.1 Symbiodinium sp. clade A Y106
TCTGAAGATTTAAGGTCTTTAGAGAACAACCCCCAAATACGATATAAAACCCCAGACCCCCTTCTCACAAACCATTCCCAAGAGTATATGATTATCCGATACTCGGACCCTTGGGGTAATAATGAAACAGGGCAACAACATGAGCAACAGAGGCGATGAGGGTCTAGGCGCAGCAGTATCTTCATCTCCGGGATGGTTTTCTGTTAGGTTAGGCCCGTAGTATAGTTTTCAAAGGAAAGCAAGGTTAGCAACAACGAGAGTTTTGCATTGGGGTAAGGGTGTTGGACTTTCGTTGCAATGCTGCCCTAAACCCTAAACCCGCTTCCAGATTTGCGGGTTTCAGGCTCGGATTTCGGCTTCGACATCAGGTACCTGCTATGCCAGCACCAGTTCTGCACCAAACCGCTCTACACCCTTAACCTTTGAACCTTAGATGCCGAATGAGGGAAGGTGAGAGGTTTATGACGGGGAGAGTCAGGGGACCTCCTGCTTCTACACCGTTTGTGAGGGTTTGGGCTTTCCGAGGTTCCATGAATTTCTGGTCTATGCGCCCGGTAACTCTGTAAGCCTTGTAGCCGTAATGCTTGTCATCCCAGGCCCTCCGGGTGGAGGATCACTTTGGCCATAGACGACCTGAAGGCTAGTTCTGGGGCTTTGAAGGGAGTTTCAGGTTGAGGGTTTAAGGTGTTTAAGACTTCTCTGGCATGACTCCACCCTACATACCATCCTGCCTCCAGAAATTTGCATCTTGAGAGGGTTAAAGATTCAGATTTAGATGGCTCAGGTGCCTACAATCCACCTGAAACGAGGAAAGCCTTCGCAAGATCCTCTATAGTTCATCAAAATTCCTAAGCCCCCGAACCCTAAACCCCTAAACGTTAGGAGAGCACTCGAAAACAACGCGAACTAGAAGTGTGGATCCACAACCTCCCTAAGCCTTGCATCGTATACCCGGGGCTGCGACAGGCCCCCCCCCCCCCCCCCCCGGGCGCCCCCCCCCTTCTCGCCGCATCTGAAAACATGGCCGGGGGGCCTGTGTCTCTCTCCAACTTCAACCCTANGCCCCCCCCCCCCCACCCCCGGGGGCCCTCCGCCTTCTAGGCGTATCTGAAAAGTTGGTCGTGTGATCACTGTATCTCTCAAATCTAAACCCTAAACCCTTGAACCCCGAAACCCGCAAACCCCTTCAGCCTTAAACCCTAAACCCTGAAACCCTAAACCCCTTGAAGACTCCGTACATGGCAAACTTGCTCCCAGCTCTGGGATCAACCAACCGCATATGCGTACTGCGGGAGTTTCCGAAAATTGGGGGTACCTTTACGCTGTGAGGGTCCCCTATTTTCGGAAATTCTCATATGGTGGGTCCGGTTCCCTAAACGGGTTCCGTTCTTGGTCTCAAAAATAGTACGGGACCCTTACAAAAGGACCCTGAAAGGGACGCTGGCCTGGGGTTTCGCTGTAACTGTATCGGTTTTCCGGATTCCTCAGCCCAAAACTCCAAAACCCGAACCCTAAACCCTAAACCCCTCATGGCATGCATCCGGGATGCTTTCAAAGGGCCTGGGTGAATTTGGAGATTCGGGTTGATGCCTCCCCATCCTTGCCGAAGCCTTAATGAACCAGCTCTATCTCAAACCCTGAAGCCGGTAACCAGAAACCCTAAAGCCCACATGGAATGCCTAGAGTCTCCATTGCAGTTCCTTTTTGGTTTAACCAAACTTGTAATTAGGATCCTAGAAGGTATCCCCAAAAAGGAACTACAATGGAGACTATAGGTGTTATTCCACCAGGCCATGGCAGTGCAGCTGGAGAGGACTGACGGCACGCAAAGGCGATGCTTGAAGCTGGACCTGAAGGCAGAGGGAGTCAAGAGACTCCAAAACCCCTCAATTTAGGAATATACCTTAAATCATATTAGGATTCCTGTCATAAATTAAGGGATATTCCTGAGTTTTGGATTCTCTGGGAAGTCTGGATGTCATGGTCTGAAGGGGTTCAGGGTTTACCGGGACCCCAAAAGTATGCACCGCCTCAAACCCGAAACCCTTTACCTGGACCCCAAAAGTATGTAAAATAATGCCTTGTATAGGTGTTGGGCCATTATTTTAGGGGGTTTAGGTAGGGTTTAGGGTTTAGGGTTTAGGTAGGAATGTTGGGCCTTGGGGGGTTTAGGTTGGGCTTCAGAGCTTTCCTGGACCGGAGAAAGCCTACATCTGTAAGGACTTAGCCTAAGCATAAGGAAATCATATCTAGGAGCCCGAAAGAGGTAGGTTCTTGAGGGTTCAGGCAGGGGTGAGAAAGAGCGAGAGAGAGAGAGAGAGAGAGAGAGAGAGAGAGAAAGAGCGAGAGTCTGGGTGTGTGTCAGGGTGTACATGGGGTTTATAGAGGACCCGGGTCGAAACACTAAGACTCTCAACAATCTGAAGCCTTAACTTGAACACCTTAACCCCTGAATCCGTCAACTTCAGCACGCCACCAGTCGAGTGGAGTTTGAGTTCAGACTCTTCGGTTTTTGCTCGTGCCCAGAGACTCAATATCCCTTGATTAAGGAATATACCTTAAATTATAGTAGGATCCCTAATATGATTTAAGGTATATTCCTTAACTAAGGGATATTGGAGTCTCTGGGTCGTTCCGGCGCAGGGACAGCCTGGCATGCTCAGTGACGGCCCACGGATCGGCACAGGCTGGGGTGATTCCCGGGGCTGCCGGACTTAACGTGTTTTTTTTGTTTATGGAGTTTCCGGCAATGAGGGGTACCTTATTTTGGAGTCTTCATAATAAGTATCCTACCATATAAAGGGTACTATATTAGTAGGGTCCCCTATTTTCCGAATATCCCTTATAGTTTTAAGCCCAAGAAAGACCCTGAACCCTAGAGGGTTCAGGAATTTAGGTTTTTCTGCAGAGGAAGTGTCCGGCTACCTTCGGAGGCAAGTTTCAGAAATGCCACTAAAGGAGGAGGCTCTTGAAGTCTTTCAGTCTCAGGGCTACATAATTAGACCCTCCATCTACCCTCTATTAGACCCTAAATGCCCCTTATTTGGGACCATATACCCCTGTTTGAGGGTACAAGGAGGGTCCTGGTAATTAGATGAATTTAGGGCTCTGGGCAGCATGTACTAAAGCTGCATGGAGGAACCCTAGCGCCGCAGCACTGGTAACAAAAAGCCTCCATTAGGGGTCTTGGACTGGAAACCCCCAGCATTGGATCCGTTACCTTGCCCTAAGGGTCCATGTGCTCAAATAGTATATACTTTGGGCCCAATGTACCTATAGAGGGAGTACTTTAAGGCCAATGTTTGTACTATATGAGTACATGGACCCTTAGGGTTGCCGCCGACGGCCACATTGCAGTTCGCAACCCGGCTTTGCTTGAGCAGGAGGTGCCTGTCACTACCCACGGTGCCATGACCGATGCTAGCAAGCGTGCCAAGCCGTCAGATGCACTCGTTTTAGAGTTGGTGGGGTTGCACGAAGCATTGGCCGGGCCCCTCCGGAGGGTTACGCCAAGAACACCAGAGGGCAGAAGGATGTGCACGCTACCGAAAAGCCTACTCCTGCTCGCTGAGGACGAAGGTGCTGGGCAAATCACAGCAGTGGATAGAACGATGACACGCTGATAGCAGCTGCAAGCTTACTAGATTCTTAGCTCATCTGCAGGCTAGCATCGTTTGGTGGGTTGTGGCCAGGGGCTCAGGGGTTCAGGGTTTAGAAGTTGGGGTTTGGGCAAGCCGTATTCGGGAGTACTGGTGCATGTGTGCACGAAATGACGCGGTAGAGCGAACCCTGCCTCGTGCCACAGCATAATGCATAAAGGCTTTCGACACCCGCCCTCTCGACCCTGGAGCCAGTGGGGTGTTGCTGTCGTTATTCGCCCAGGTCTGGTGTTGCACTCTGGTGCGAACAGAGCCCCCAAACCCTAAACATCCCTAAACCCTAAACATCCCTAAACCCTGCACTGCCCTGCACAGTAGACTTTAACCCTGAACCCACTAAGAAACATTCGCACCGTCGTCAGACCCTGAGCCGTCCTCAAAGCTCAAAGTCTTACCTAAACCACCACCGCACCACCCTTGGGGTTAGGGCTGTTAAGGCTGGGGTTTTGGGTTTAAGGCAGTTTAAGGGTACTACGTACTCCCGTAATAGCTCCGACCTTAAACCTTGCGGGGCTCGTCATGAGAGGACTCTTCGAAGGCGTCGAGACAGTCCGGGGCGGCAGCAACGAGTGCAACCACTTTAGCCTTCAGCCTGCATTCAGGAGGTACAAGGTTTCGGGGATTCAGAGGTTTTTGAGTTTTGGGGTTGTAATATAGAGGCCTTCATAATTATCAATACTATTTTGGGGATTCCTTGTAAGTATAGTTATAATGGGCCCCAAAACTCTATTCTAATTATTAAGGCCCCCTACTATACGTCCCTTATTATAGACACCCTTAAAAGGAGCCCTTTAAAGGAACTCCTAATTCCAATTCTTAAGGCCCCTATAGTAGGCCTGTCGGGTTTGGGAAGTTCCATGAAAAAAACCTATCTCGATGGCACGGCATCGTTTGTGTCCCTAAGGGTCCATGTACCCAAAAAGGGTTCCTTTAAGGGTTCCTTTAAGGGTACTAGGGTTTAAGGGCCCATGTACCCAAGTAGGATATACTTTGGCCCCAAAGTACCTGTATAGAGGGACTACTTTGGGTCCAAAGTATATACTAATTTCTATTAGGGTACATGGACCCTTTGAGCGCCTTCATCGTCGGATGCTTTAGTCATGTTGGAAACTTGCGGCATGGAAAGATCAGGTACCGATAGGTGGGGTAATTAAAAGTCTTCGCCGATAGCCGCACTCATCTAGGGACCCCGAAGCACTGAAACCCTAAGCTCCAGGCCCCAAAACCCTAAACCTCTAAGCCTTTATCCACATGCCCTAACCTCCGATTGTTGGCGGGGCCGAGCTGCTGTGGTGGGTTTGTGGACAAGAATAGGTAAGAAAGCGACCATTTGGTCGGTGTCAGAAAGCGAATGTAGCATACGTAGCCTAGGCTTCAGTGGTTCAGGGTTGTGGTGTTTTTTTAGGGCTGTAGTCGGGCTCGAAGCGATTAAGGGTTTTCGGGGCTTTAGGAATTTCGGGTTTAGGGTTTGAGGATTTAGGACGTGTGACCTTGATTGCTTGATAGACCCTAAGCTGAAGCAAGAAACCTTTCTTTGTTCAGAACCTGAAACCTGCGAAGAAGTGTTCGGGTTTGTATGAGCAGTGCTGTTGCCTTGCTCGCCAATTCTTACGTCATAGAAGATTCCTTAAACTATCTTCGGTTCCTGAATTCGGGGTCGTGAATGTCGTAGGGACATTGGATTACACAGCAGCCCTAAAGCGGTCTCGTTTGCTGAAGCCTGACATCCCAATATGTAGTCCCAAAAGCCTGAAGCCTGAAAGCATCACCTCAATGCTCGCAAGCGCACATGAAGCCACAGAGCTGCGAATCAAAGAGCCGCAGTGAGGCTTCAACGCCGCCGGCGCCGATTCACGAAGCTTGGACCTCTGGTACAGCGAGGACCGATGTCAGCTTCATTCTGACGTTTTGTCCAAAAATTCTAAACGTCTACGAGATGTTGGTATTTGTAGGCGTCTTACATTGGAGGGCCCCACCTGTTTGGGGGAGGGGGGGCATCTTCCAAGTTGGGGTCCATATTGGAATCCTTCTTTAACCGCGCGTCAAAGAGTCGGTGTGTGATTCATGGGGCTTTCTTGTTTTGGACTCGTCGGAACAGGGTTCGGGGTGGAGCTTGTCCGCTGCAGTGTTGTAGGGGCTTTGAAGGGTTTATGTGGCCTGGATTTTAACCCTGAACCCAACCTAGACTCCCCAAGTAACGCTGCAATTATGCCTGAAATGCCCACTATGAAGGACCGTAAGGGTTCTTTCCAAGGGCACCTGGGGGGCCTGGAAAAACCCAAGCATCCCCAAACCCCAAACTCAGGGCGTTGGGGTTCCCACCTTTGTTTAGCATTGACCAGGTTTTCGAAGGCTGAAGGCGGGTACTGCTGATTGTGCATTGTCCCTTAGATTAATACAGCACCTTGAAATGCCTCAAACAATTACCAATACCTTTGGGGCGGGGGTTCATAGTTATGGTATACGTTACCCCACAACCCTATTCTACGTACTAACTAAGGCTCCTACATTAAGTAAACAGCTTCAGTGCGTGAAGCTGTGCATGTGGCCGCAGCATACGGAGGTGTAGCACCCGCGCGTGTCGTATTCGCCTGTCAAGAGCCAGGCAGTTCTGCGGGGCGAAGTAGGAGCCTAAATGAATAGTAGTATTGTTCTTTCAAGTCCCCAAATTGTTTTGAACAATCTGTACTGCAAAACCCTTTTCCGGCTGTACGGGTTCCTGTATGATGCCACGAATTTTGACGTCAACTCTGGACGCCTTTCAGTTACGTTTAGATGCAGCTGCTGTTGTTCATAATTTTCATCAACACGCCGCAAGATTGTTCATGGGTGAGGGGACCGTGCTGAACCCTGTAGCAGCTTTCGTGCTGCAAAGGTCAATCTGACAACAACGTACCGTGCCTGGTGCACGAAGTCCAAGTGGAAGAATGTGGGTCGGGTGGGGGGCTGAGGAGGGTTAGGGGTTTGGGGGCTTGACGGCGCAGGGAGGGCTGGTCGCTGAACCATTAACCTTGGCTTACACCGTAAACCCTGAAAAGAAACCCTCATTCTAACTCCCATGCGCAGGGTTTGGGGGTTCAGGAGAACAAGCAAATCTGCCAAATCGATCTGCTGACTGCTGGTGGCAGGCCAGACCCACTCCAATAAGGATTCTTTATCGGGTTCTTTACAGAGTTCTACAAGGCTTCTGTAAGGGCTTTAAAGGGTCCACCTATCTGTGAGAAGGTTTCTCAAGGAGTCCATTCACAAGGGTTCACAAGGGTTTGTTAATGGGTTCCAACAGGGTTCAGGGCTTTAGGGTTTAGGGTTTAGGGAGGATCCCTAAACCCTTATAAACCGCAGAAAAGCTGATCGCTTAGGCGCCTGGAAGGTTTGGGGCTCAGGGATCGTGTGGGAACGTCAGATACCTCTGGCCTCCCCAAGCCCAGAAACTTGGGACACTTGGTAAATGTAGGGACCGGAATAAGTTCTTTACACCCTTCCACAGGGTTCCCTACCGTAATTACAGTAACACTACACACTAAACCCGATTCTGATTGTTGAGGTCCGTACATTATGTCAAACCCCTATTTCACCGACATCAGTCCCTTGTAGTATGTAACTCTTACTGCAACGGGTGTAGGGCTCGAAGTCTGGAGCACAAATCCCGAGCTCAGAACCTACGTTCTGTAACCCTAAGGCTCCATGTACCCATATAGTATATACTGTAGGCCTTAAAGTACCTATATATAGGGACCCGTTTAAGGCTTAAGTATCTACTATAAAGGTACATGGAGCCTTTGGGTAAAACCTCGACAGGGCAAGTGTCCAAACTTGTGTGTGCACCAGCAAATGCGATTTCGCTCGCAGCCCAAGCCGTAAATTAGTAAAGCGCCCAGTATTTGTACGTGTGACCTGCAGACTAGACTCCTAGACCGTTTACTTCGTCATGTGATTGCCTTCCTACAGTGTGCCACCATAGCTCCAGTCGAAATGTTCTCTTCGACAGAGCCCTGCTTTACAACCCTTTTACCACCCCTATCCCCGCCCGGCACCGTAAAATGTTCAACTTCCGACTGAGCCCCGAGATCAAACATCCAAAACTCGCCCCGAAGTGTGGTCCTGCCCCACAGATTACAAAAACCCTTCACTGGTTGTTTTCAACCAGCATTCCTTGATTGGCAGCTCTGCGGAGAGTTGTAGTAGCACGATAGACACTTTGGCCATGCCCACACCTCCCAACATCCCACCAAGACCATGCTACAAATAACCTTTCCCATCTCAGTTTCTGAGCCGCGGCCGAATTTGGGTTTAGGGGAAAGGTGTTTCAGTCAGAAGCCCTGAATACTGGTCTTAAGACAATTTGGTATATTGGACAAAACAGCAAAAAGCGACAAACAAGCTTGGCTGTAGGGGTCAGAAAAGTCTGTAGTCATTTGCTCTTGTATAGTGCGTTATATGCATACTACCGCCTATGCTGCAAGAAGCCCCTCGCACCCTTGCACTGCAAGATGTATATACTCCCACGAAGCAATCTCAACAAAGACAATCTCCACGAATTCGGGGTATGGGGGCCCTTTTGTTGGACCCTCTGACTCGGGAGCAGGTCTGGCGCCTCCCAGTTGGTCCGCATCGAAGCCAACACCTTCATTGATGGCTACCTGTCAACGCCTCAGGGCTCTTCAGGCCGTGCACTATATATTACGATCAGTGTTCTTAACGTGGACTATGAGGGTACTTTAAGGGTGCTACAAGGGTTTAGGGCCTGGGGTTTAGAAACGAAAAGGGTTGACTATAGAGGTTTGAGTTGGATATCAGTTTCCCCTTACAGCCCCATATGATGATACCGTCGTAATCTCGCAAGCCTCTTCTGATCATAGCGGCCGCCCTACCAAGAAGATCTTTGCCATGGAAACCTTATTGACCCCTGCTAACCCCACTTCCTAAACCCTACTAAGCACTTCAAACATTAAACCCCGAGCCTTCACGAAACCCGTCAACCCTTCCCTCTAAACCCTTCTGAAACCCTAAGGGTTTAGGGTTTAAGGTTTAGGGTTTAGGGCAACCCCTTCTTATAACCTGGACCCGAAGCTCTTCTTAGAGCCGAGCCCAGAAACGCCACTCTGCGAAGGCCCGAGGTCGAAGACTTCGCCGGCTTCACGAGCAGTCCGGACGGCTTTAGGGCTGCCCTTTCTGGAATAGCGGCGTCTTAGAAGGATGGTATAAGGGCTTCTACTGTCTGAGGGCTTAGTACAGGGGTCTTGAATAGTTCGAACAGGCTTTGGGGTGTGTAAGCTTCAGGCATTGTCAGGGATTGTTTTATGTTAACTGTTAGGACTCTAGGGCCTAAGGACTTTCGGTTTCAGGGAGTTGCAGAAGATCTGGGGCCAGAATAGAGAACACTAAAGATGGAAATCCTCAATGCAAGAACCCCGAAAAGGGATCCCTAAACGCTAAACCCTAAATACCCTAACCCCTAAACCCTAAACCCCTAAACCCTAAACCCCTAAACCCTAAACCCTATCCACCCTATCCCCTCAGTTGGAGTTGTCTTATCGACCCCTGGCCGCTGGTGTGATTTCTGAGGGAAACTAACTGTTTCTGGGGCGGCAGCGGCATATGGGTAGTTGTCAAAATTATGGTCCCTTTTTGGGTCCCTATTACAATACGGCACCTATTATTTAGGGTACCCAAACAGGGACCCCTATTTTGACAACTACCCATATTATAGTCTAGATCTGTAGAGCCTGTATCGGAATCTATGGCATGACATGCTGAGCATGCGATTTGTTCTATACCGCGCAGATTGCGCCCTTGTGGTCTTCAGGATTATTCCGAGCAATGCACGCCAAACCCTGGACTCCTAAGACTTTCTATCTAAAAGCCTCGAGCCACGACGAGCTCTTCCAGCGAAAGCCCAAGCCCAAGCACTGATCTATTGCCCCTGCAGGAGGACTGGCAATGTGACTCAAGCACAGATAGCCAGCGCCCAAGTGTCGGTTGCTGTCCGGGCCGGTGGGCCATAAAGGCTTTACCGTGCAGGGTTTGAGGTTCAGTACAAGATGTTAGGGGGTTTAAGGGCTGAAAGCTAAGTTTATCCCCGAACGTGGTAAACGACGTGTATGAACTCTGTAAGTTGTTTAGCTCAATATAAAGTCAACAAAAGGCTTACACGGATCTTGAAATTACAACCCGCCGGCCATGCAGCCGTGCACAATTTCATCCTTTCTTGCAGGCGAAGTCAGTAACTACCCAACAAGATAGCAGGTGTGAGGCTTTCATGAAGGGATGCTTTAGGAAGTCCTGGCTCATCCTACAACTACGTTTCAGGTCCGTGGGTCCGCCTCCGTGCCGACTCCGCTGAGATGCTGGTTCACAGCGACATACAGGAGGTGCACAGCTACGATTTGGGCGAAAAGAGCATAGTTGGCTCGAAGGGTTTGAAGCGGGAAGCTAGAACTCTAAAGATTCAATACTTCACGCCACAAGGATACAGACTGTCGCGATGTTTGTATGTCGGTATTTCTGTCTGTCTGTGTCTATGTATGGCTGTATGTCTGTGTGTGTGTGTATGTATGTATGTATGTATGTATGTGTGTACATAAGCTTTGTGCTGCTTGCTCGGCTTGGTCGCGAACTCGTCCGATGGCCGTCAGAGAGAGAGAAAGAGACATATGTATATATATGTATACATACATCTCTATATATATATACACATACATATATACATATACATATACATATATATATATATATGCATATATATATATATTAAGGTCTCAGCATCATGAATTAGTGGCTTCTCCGCGAGGCTTCCACTGTGGGGCGCGTGTCGGAGGCGTGGCAGCGCCGCAGAGCCGGATGAGATGCTCGGTGTGAGTTGCACTTCCGGGAACATATAACTCATCGAGGGCACGTCACGCGATGAAAGCTCAAGCCCGTTCCTTGTTTGTTGTGATTCTGCGGAACATTCAAATCGACCTTAGACTCTAAACCCTAAACCCTTAGACTCTAAACCTTTGGAATCATCTGCTCCAGCGCAGGCTCTTGGAATGCTGGGACTCCTGCCCTCGCAGGTTCGCAGCTGCCGCACATGGGGTACACTCGGTCTGCCGTGCTATGAGACCACTATTCTTGACGTTATCGCTTCTTCTTATGCGTTTAGGGTTTAGGGTTTAGGGTTATCATGAACATGAGAATTATCATTATTATCATGATCATCAATATCATCTCACAGGGTCCAAGTAACCGTACAATGTAGACCTTGGGGGCCCAAATACCTGATAAGAACCTACTATATCGGCACTTGGACCCTCTGGATTTTCTGCATGAGGTGTTAATGCAGCCACGATCTCCGAAAACCCTACGCCAGGCTCTCGCCGTGCTTCTGAGTGCAGAGATTGCGCATGGTCCTCAGTTGTGGTTTTCGGCTAAGAACTTCGGCGCCAGTGTCATATTGTGTTCGGTTACATCATATTCCACAGAAGAGAGTTAGGGTAGGTGGATTTTCAAGTTCCAGGTGTGGGGCCTGCTGGTTTATGCTCCAAGCAAAGCCCAGACTTGGGGTCCAAGAACTTGGCCTTGGGACTAGATGCGAAAAGCATCACATGTTTCGGCTTCTGTCATGTTAGGGTACAGTCACGCAGATTAAACCACAAGCTATACGTCAACTTCAATAAACCTATAGTTAGACTAGAAAGATTATAGGTTTTGCTACAGATTTCAATAGAGGTTATAAGGGTTCTAGGACATATTACGAACCCCAGTAATTACTTAGCAGAAAGTCGTAGCCTAGAGTAGAACAGGGAACCCTCAGGAAGAGTATTACTGATTGTTCAAGCCACTGTATTACGCCCCAAGCTTGTAAATCCGAGCCAAGCTAATATATTTGACTGTATTTAGAAATATCGGTGAATGACCCTTGCCAACTTTAATAAGAATTATGAACAAGTTTGACTGCTCAACTTCTTCAAAAACCTCAAAAACTTGAACAATCCATTTTCCCAAGAACTCAAAAAAACATGAGAAATCTGATAATTATTCAATGTTTTTCTGCATCTACTTTCAGGGTTTTTCAATATTTCTGAGAAAGTTTATTTTAGGTATATATGTATACATACAGAGCATGGCTAAAGGTTTTGCGGTGCCAGTCTTCAGTCCAATGGCTGTCTTTTGAGTCTACGGTGAAGGAGGTATAGGGGGGCGCATTATATGCCACTTGCAGCCGCGAGGCCTCGTTTCGCTAGACATCTGTAGCCTGTAGTGCTCATGCTGATGCTGCACAGCGCCGCGTTATTATATATGCAGCCATGGAGTCGTTGGCATTAAGTTTAAGGGTTCCGGAGGATGTCCGACATGATGATGGGGCAAGACATCACAGAGCACGAAAGCGCAGGTCTACAGATGCGGAGGCAGCTGATGGGAGCGCCGTTGGTCGCAGACCGGGGAATGCCGGTCGTAGACCGGGACGAGGATGCGGACGACCGGGTATGGATACCGGAGCTGCTTCGCCGTCAGCGGTGCGGCCGCAGAGGGTGAGTCCGAGCCTCGCACGCCAAGCGGCAGAAAGCCAAGCAAGAGCAGCGGCCAAAAAACGGCCGTGTTTCCAGCAACAGCAGAACGAACAAAGCGAAGGCAGCGCGGGACTCAGAGCAACAGGATGCCAGCAGTGGCGCCAGCGACGTGATGCCCGGCAGCCGGTCTGAAAGCGAGGAGTCCGTCGTGACATGGCCGGCTTCTGACCTGGAAGAAGTCGCTGCAAATGGCGAAGTGGGTCCAGCAACAGCGCTTGTTTTGGACGAAGAACTGGCCACTGAGGCTGCGCGGGCCGCGCCTTCTCGCAGCGCGGAGCCAGAGCCAGCCCTGGCCCCGGACCCTCCTGCGCCAATTGCCCGCCCTGGGGGCAGTCGGCCAGGCCGTTCTTGGAGGCGACGCGGCGAGCAGTGGGGGCTTTTCATGCTGAGCCCCATCGTGCGCAGCTCGCACGGTGTCGTCAGCGGGTGGGGTGCCATGTGGCTTGCACAAAGACGTAGGCGCTGACTCGTCGCAGGTGCAATGCGAAAAGGCTGCCTCTTGAACCAGCGTGCTGGAGGTCCGTCCGAGCAGGAGTTGCGGCTCCGGCTGAAGCGGTGTTTGCTAACCGGGTTGCTGGATACAGAGGATTGGCCACCAGCTGCGATGCGCCGCACACACGTCGGCCAGCAGTTGGGAGAGCTGGCAGACGGCCGTCCGGGGAGGATATGGACGGATGGATGCAGCGGTTTCTCACCAGCGTGACCTGAGTGCTCGCGTGTGGGTGCACAAAAAACGTGGGGCTGTCTCACGTGCAGTCTCAGAGGGTGTTTGCTCGGTACAGACCCTCAACCCTTTAACGCTAAACCTGAGGCACTATAGGGTTGAGGGATGAGGTTTAGAGTTCAGAATGTAGGGTTTTAAGGAATCAAATATTCTAAGAATGCAGATAAATAAAGCAGAGGAAAAATCAGGCCAAATACATAAATAATAGATAGAGTTGAAAATATAATCTAGATACTTGTAGAAATATTATAATATTTGCTCGGAACAACTATCCTGGTTCTCGGCATATGCCCTGGTTCTCGGCATAACTACCTTGTTTCTCGGCATAACTACCCTGTTTCTCGGCATAACTACCTTTTTAGTTGGTTATCAGATAAACGAAAATAAATACTTGTAAAAATCTTATAAATATCTCAAGAAAGCAACAAACTGTCCAATAGGACACATATATTCTTACTGTGGTCATCATTTTTACCGCCCATATAACCTCTACAGCCGATGTTTGTGCAGCCTCGTTTTGCGTTTGTCGGAATAAACGCATGTGTAGTGCTGCTGCCAGGCCACGTGATTTGCAAATGACTGCCAATCGGCATTGCCAGTCGCCGCATCAGTGGGCTTGCAGGGTTCGGGCTAGCAGTGCACCGGGGCCTGGTGGGCCATGGACAACGGCAGCGAACTGGCGGACACAGAAGTGCCAGACCCGCCGGAGCCTCCCGAAGGCTCCCAGCCGAGGGTGCGTTACGACTTGACCAAAGCGGTTAAGTGCTGTTTGTGCACAACTGTTTGAGCTCAGACCCCTCGCCGCTCGCAGCCGCCAGTGCCTTAGACCGCTACTCAGGTCGCAGACCATGGAGAAAATACAGGAAAATCAAGAGCCAAGGGGATGGCCAGGATGAAACGGTCGCGTACCCGGTAGCAGAAGGCAGACTGTGTCTCATGTGCCGCAATGTTTTTGCGCGATGGGCCTCCGGCACAAGTATATGGTTCCACGAAAGGGTACTTCCAGCAGACATCTGGAAGCGGTGCCAAAGAGCATGAGAAGTTCATGGCGGGGTTGAAGTCGTGGATCGACCAGCACAACGAGGACCGCACGCGGACCTGCCTCAAGAGCGTCCAAGCTGTCAAGGATGCAAAGCCCAAACTGGATTGAAGATCCAGACTCCAGAACAGGAGTTCGTCACCCAGACGGACTGGGATGAGCAGCTTCATGGGGCTTGGGACGACGCCAAGGCCGAGACCCTCGAAATTGCGGGCCAAGAAATCCGCGGCATCTACAAGGCACCCAAGCGCAAGGGCGTGCACAAGGTGCAGGAGTACGTCGACAGCAGTGTGGACGACGAGATACGGCTCCTGCAAGGCGGCGACACGCCGTTTGCCGAGCAAGCCTTGCAGGAGGCAAAGGCTGCGACGCAGCAACGCTGGCACAGCGGGAAGCAAGAGCGTGACGGCCAGTAGCAGCAGCAGTAGCTTGGCCTGGACGACGTGCTCAAGCTCCTTCAAGGGCAGGGCTCGCTGGAGCGGGGGAGTGCCTTGACGTACGCAGGTCAAGCAGGAAGCCACGGAGGCACAGCCCGAGGAAGAAGAGGAAGACGACAGGGCAGGACGACGTCCGGGTTGCGTGCGAGGCAGTAGCGCTGCCAGACAGCGAGGTGCAGGTAGCTGCAACGACGGACGAAACCCCGTTCGGACTCTTGAAGAGGAGGCGCCAGCGCAAGTGAAAAAGAGGACTTCTGCAACTTTGAGTCTGGGTTATACATATATATATATATACACATACATACATACATTATCCTGAGAGAGATAAACTTATGAAAGCTTGGAATTAATATAACTATATTTGGAGAAAGATTGAAAAACAATCTCCGAAAAAATCAATTGTTTAAACATTTTTAAAAATTCGAGGATTTTGATAATATCGATTGTTTGTGTATTTTGTGTTTTTCGGAAAGTTCGCCAACCAAGTTGTTCAGGAATTTTGGAAATTTGAAGGTTTTTCGAGTCTGTTCTTAAGGATGTTGAGGGGCTAAACCACCGATATTTCTAAATACAGCCAATAATATATGCTCCTGAAAACATTTTTGAGCCCGAAGCATTATGTTCCATGCTCAACACACTAGCCCGACGCTCTGAACTTGCGATGCCCTCAGCTCCTAAAGCCTGAACCTTTAAAGGAATCTCAAGCCTGAAGCCCAAAAAATACCTGGACCCAAAAGCGTGCAGAACAGTCGCCTCTTACAGGTGTTGGGCCCTTATTGTTTCACACTTATTTGGGGTGGAACCCAACGCCCTAAGCCCCAAAACCCTAAACCCCTAAACCCTAAACCCCCAAGCCCTAAGTAAAGGAACCCAAAGCACTAAACCCAACGCCCTAAGCCCCAAAGTATTGAGCACGAGGCCGCCTTTGGGATCACCCTCCCAAGGCTCCGGAGACCAGGCCGTTCGGGGTTTAGGGTTTACGGGTGTAGGAATGGAGGGTTTAAGGTTTAGGGTATAATAGTTAAGGGTTTACGGTTTACAGTTAATAGAGGAGCTTATCATGTGGGTTGTGGGTTTGTTTCTATTGTCGTTCTGTAGGGCTTAATACTGGTTCTTCTAGAGGGCTTTATGTAGGGTTCGAAAGGGTTCTCAAATGTTTTTGCTATGAGGGACTGTAGGGGGCTAAGTGGGGGTGCTGTAGTCTATAAGGTTTTAGATTGTTCCGGTTGCCGGGTTGAGGATTTGGTGTTTGAGGGCTCAACCGGTACTGGTGTCGCTGCTTTGGTCGCCTTGATGTCTTACAAAGAAAAGAACTACATATCAGAGTCACCACGTCCTCTACTCCCGAAACGTGCGCAAACAGTTTAGGGTTCAGTGTTTGGTTGCTGTGATATTCCTAGGGTTTCTATCCCCTGTCTTACCCTAAACCTTAAACCCCTGTCTTTCCCAAATTGTGCCCTAAAAAAGTCATCAGCCGAAACCTCCACCCTATAACCTGATCTCCGAACCTTGAGACCTATACCCTACCTTAACCCCAAATAACCTACCCTTTTTCGGGTCCTTATTATGATTTCCTTATATATAGTCCTTAAAAATGTAGGTTCTTCAGGCTTAAGGTAAGACCATAGGGGACCCTAATATAGTACCCTAAATAGCAGGATCCTTATTATAAGGACCCCAAAATAAGGTCCCCCTATTTTCGGAAACTCCCATACCCTATAAGACCTAAAACCCGAAAGACCTAAAGCCTGAAACCTTTCGCTCAGGGGAAGGCGGCAGCGTCAAGCCAGAGGACGTTCGAGGATGTGACGCTGGCACCCAAGGCACAGCGGATCCAGGCCTCTAAGTCCCCCAGTACAAACCCTATTTTCGATTTTAGACGGACCCTACAAAAAAGTAGGTTGTAGTGCTTCAAGGTGGGTTTAGGAAGTGATCATGAACCTTGGAGGGAAACAGGTTCATGCAGAGTTTGGAATGTTTCGGATTCGGAGCCCGGGGTTTAGGGTTATTAAAGTCTCAGGGTCTGGGTTTAGGGCTCTGGATTACAATTGCGCAGACTAGGTCGCATTCGCTTGGACACAAAATTATCCACCAGGTAGCAGTCAGTCTGTGCCGGCGAGATTATGTTTATGTAGCTTACCCTAAGGGTCCATGTACTCATATAGTATATACATTTGGCCTTAAAGTACTCCCTCTATAGGTACATTGAGCCCAAAGTATATACTATTTGGGTACATCGACCCTTAGGGTTAGGGGTCCTTTCGACCCCCAGCATGCTGACGCAGCAGTCTGCAAATCTCAAGCCGCCCTGCGCTGCAAGTCTCAATCAAGCTTGGCCGGCCTAGCTGGCATAATCTTTGACTCCGAGCCCACCCACGAAGAGCAGCTCAGGGATTTCCTGCACTCTCTGGATTGTAAAACATATCCGTTGTCATGGCCAAGATGAACATGCTTATATGAGCCTTTGGCCACCGCGGTTGTGAAGTAGCAGCGCCCATCTTACAACATCTCAGGAGCTCGAAGACCTCGACTGCTTATGGAATGAGTTTAACATTTGATGCTTGGTTCACAAAGCCCCCAACTTAAGAAGGACGAAAAGAGGGATCCGACGTGTATACGGCCCTTAATTGAAGGGAGGGGAGTGTTTACTTAGAGTCGGCAACGAGCCCGTGAAGTTTAGCTTTTGTCTCTTCGAGTCTAAAGTGTAAATAAACCTCCCCAAACCCATCGTCACGGTTCCCCGCGAGGCCAGTTACGCATTCCGAAACTGCACACGTCGCGCGGTCTATCAGTTCGGCCCTGATAAATTTAAACATATCCCTAAGCTACTAAGCCTTCTACGGGATGCGCATCAAAAAAAACTTTTTTCCAATCAAAAAAAAAACTTTCCCTTTGTCACACAAGAAAAGAAGGGAGTATGGACGAAAGGACGGCAGGAAGGAAGGAAGGCAGGGAGGAAGGAAGGAAGGAAAGAAGGAAGGCGAGAAGAGAGAG
>BGNK01002249.1:17724-101350 GCA_003297005.1 Symbiodinium sp. clade A Y106
GGTAATGCAGGATTTATATTATCAACCGTACTGCTACCAGTACCACTACCACTACGACTACTACTACTACTACTGCTACTACTACTACTACTACTACTAGCATAGACTACTACTACTACGACGACGACTACTACAACAACAACTACTACTACTACTACTACTATTACTGCTGCCATGACTAAAGCTGTACTTCTTGGTCCGTTGCTGCGTCTTCGCAGATGGGCACGCTTCTCTCTCTCTCTCTCTCCTCTCTGAGGATGCACCCATGGCCGTGTCTACGAGGACCATTACCACTTCTGCTACTACTACTGCTACTACTACTACAACTAGTGCTAGTGCTACTAGTACTACTACTACTACTACTACTACTACTACTACTACTACTACTACTACCTCCGACAACGACGACGACTACTACCACTGTTACTACTACTTTGACTAGTTCTACTTTTATCACTATTCGCACAAATAGTACTACTACCTCTACTACTACTACTACTACTACTACTACTACTACTACTAGTACTAGTACTAGTACTAGTACTAGTACTAGTACTAGTACTAGTACTACGACTACTATTACGACTACTACGACTACTACTACCACCACTACTATGATTATTATTACTACTACTACTACTATTACTACTATTACTACTACTAGTAGTACTACGACGACGCCTACTACTACTACTACTACTACTACTACTACTACTACTATTACTACTACTATTACTACTACTACTACTACTACTACTACTACTACTACTACTACTACTACTACTACTACGACTACGACTACGACTAGTACTGAAAGTTTTTTTTTGATGGGGACGAAATCTCCGGATTCTCCTAGGCTTGCCTGTAAACTGGTAGAGAAAGTTTTTTTTTGATTGGGAAAAAGTTTTTTTTGATTGGCTAAAAAGTTTTTTTTTGATTTTTGAGGAAAGTTTTTTTTTGATTCAAAAAAAGTTTTTTTTGATGGGTTTCCCCAATCCTTCTACCGTGCTCCGCCAGAAGCCCTAAGCCCTATACCTGTTTCGAGCTCCAATCACCCCAAGTGCCAACAGCGCCAGACCCTAAACTCAAACCCGACACGTGACAAAATTAGAGGACTGTGGGTAAAACCTAATCTACACGTTGGTACAGATCGAGACAACCATGTCAACTCAGAGACCGCATGTGTTTACATTCCAGTTTTCCCGGAATTTACCCAGTTCAGGACAGTAGATTACTCCCCTTAGCCCTAAGCCGTATAAACCCCTAAAGCCCTAAGCCCCTAAACCCACAGCCTTACACACCCTAAACCCTGAAATCCTAAGCCCTATAAATCCCTAAACCCTAATCCTTATGAACCTCTAAACCCGAAGCCCTAAGCCCCTAAACCCGAAGCCTTACACACTTAAAAACCCTAAAACCGAAAGCTCCTAAACCCTAATCCCTAAAAACCCCTAAACCCTAAAACCCAAAGCCCCCCAGCCCTAAAACCCTTAAGCCCTAAAACCCTAAGCCCCTTAACCCTAAACCCTAAAAGCCCTAAACCCTACATTCCTAAAACCCATAGCCCCTAAACCCTAATCCTTATAAACCTCTAAACCCTACAAACCCTAAGCCCCTAAACCCTAAAAGCCCTAAACCCTAAATTCCTAAAACCCATAGCCACTAAACCCTAAAACCCGAAGCCCCCCGATTTTGGTGAACCATTGAACCCTGTGCAGTCGCCTGGCCCGAGCTGCTGCAAGACCAAGGGATTGCAGGCGCAGCCCCTAACCCTCAGCCCTGAACTACCAGAGACTCCAATAATCCGTAATCCTTAATTAAATCATAACAGGGATCCTACCGTAATTTGAAGTCTGTTCCTTAATTAAGCGGTTTTGGAGCCTCTGGGTATCCCGAAGCCCTAAAAACTTCATGTGCCTAAAAGGGTTGAATACATGGAACAGTGGTTCAGAGTTTGGGATTGCATAAAGCATTGTTTGTTTTTTGTTTGCGTATATATGACCGTTTGTAGACACACAGATTTCCAATACTGCATGCTTGGTTCATCGTATTATACCCTAAACCCTTAAACAGCTTAACTTAAATCCTAAAATGCAGCTACCTGCCGCGGTTTGAGGCGTGGTGCTAAAGCTGGGCTGATTCGGGCTCGGTGTGTTTCGGGTCAGTGTCGCTGGCTTGTGCATGTAGGCCATTTAATTTCCAGAGACTTCCAACTCTCGAGGATCGGTAATCCAGGTGTATCTATGGGAGTCTTTTGGGAGTTGCTTACGGTTTGGCAACCCTAAACCCTAAATCAAACCCTAAACCCTCAACCCTGGGAGTCTTTCGGGGGGCTGCTTCGGGTTTGGCTTAGGCCAAGGCAGGGATCGACAAGTGGTTCGTCATTTTGGCACACTGGCATACTCAACCTGAGCCCTTGGCCTGGACTCTTGTTATAATTTAGCTTAAGTTACCAAAATATAGGGGGCCTATAGTAAAGAATATGATGTCTCTATTATGGCAACTGAAATTAAATCCCTTAACAAGAACCCAGCAACTGGTCGCCGGTGGCTGTCTTAGGGTTTGATGTTGTTGGCCTGCTGTTAGGGGTCCGAGCTGCCCAGAATGCATGTGAGTTTTTATCAACTCAGCTTCGAGGCCCAGGTTAGTTTAGGGTTTAGGGTAGTAAAGCCCTGCAGCACAGAATTAATAACATCGAAGTTTGTTTCCTCACGAACCCTGAAAATCCAAGTAGCCCACAGTTGTTGACTGATTACGCTTGACCCTTCCATCCCTGCGAGTAGTCATGTCTATGCTTGGAGTCCTAAGAAACACAACGTGGATTTTTGTGGAACTGTTAATTTTGCAGGCCAGCACAAAGCCGTAAGCCTCTATTTCCCTGCCCGCTACTCCTGAATGGTGCCCCAACGCGGAAACTCCAAACTCCTTAAAATCTACCCAAGGGACCCACTTCCCTGCCCCAGGCACACCCACAGGGTTTGGCGCGGACCCTGGTTTAGGTCTTCAGCTTTCCGCCCCAAGAGAACTGAGGTTTATAGGGTTTTGTGAGTCCAGGGTTCTGGGGTTTAGGTAGTGGTTTTGAGGTGGCCATCACGAAGCCGCACCTATGCCCCGATACCCTAAATCTGAAGCATTAACATCTGATTTTGATCCAGAACATCACAACTAAAAATAGCAGGGGCGCGATCTTCGGCACATACAGGCAAAGTGCATGCGTCCAGCACACCTGTGTTTACTGGATTCTACAGGGTTTGCAGCTAATGCGCCTGTTGTTGGTCGGTGCCTTTGCCGGTCTTGGACAGATCTTTCCTGGATGCATGCCAACTATAGTAGCTATTGCTGTTGTGTGTGGGCTTGTCTGGTGTTGCCGTCATGCAGATCCGAAACCCGACGACCTGCCAGAAACCAGTGACCATGAAGGCACATTGGCACATGCAAGGCTGCAAATGCATGCATGAGCCACATTGTCAGCTGCGACTTTGAGTCCTAATGGAGAACAAACCTCCTGTGGCGTCATGGGATCAGCACCTTCCTCAAGCAGACGAGCTGTCAGGGTTGACTCCCTCTCTGTTTCTGTGAGGGTTTCAATGTGGATGCGGGCCCATAGAGCGCCGTGTTATCTTGCATTATTTTAAGCGCGTAGGAAACTTGGGCTTCAAGACGGCTTTCAGACAATACAGCGGATTGTTCCGCCTGCTGGTATCCATTGTAAGTTGGACAGGATTTCACTCTGCCACTTTCGTCGTTGTTGTAGTGATCATCATGGTCATCATCATTCTCATCGTCGCCGTTACCATATCGTTGTGCACTACGTTGTGCAAAGAGGCAAACGCGCTGTAAATACCCGTCTTGTGGGCATGCGTACTCGCACAAGGCGTACAGTGCGTCTTATGCCAGTAAAGTACACTTCCTTTTGCGGTATGTTGTACACTCCAAAAGCTCAGCAGTTCGACAGTCAGCTCTTGCCTCAATGCAAGACCCCGCCCAGCATATTTGGATGATAAGGAGAGCAGAACTCATAGTACATCACAGGCATGCTATGTCATATGGTATGATACTACATTCTGCTATATATATATATATGACCTACTGTACGATACTGTACGGTGCTGTGCTATACTATACTACGATGTGCTATACGATGGCTGGACTGTATATATATATATATACTATATGCCATATACTATACCCAAAATTCTTTCATGGCGCGAGATCTGAAGTTGGAATTCCAAGCTCCAGGATTCAGGGCCCATGCCTTTAGCTTTGCTTACAGGTGTTCGTCATCAGGTGGTGTTTCTTGTATGGCTATTGCTAGCCTACTTGGAGGTTCATGGGTAGTGATAAGTGGGGTTATAAGTCCCGTACTATGGGTTATAAGTATATAGTTACCCTACTTATAACCCTGCTTATAACTACCCATGAACCTCAAAGTAAGCTAAAGACCTCATTTTCCGGGATGCCGTCAAGTTGTCTGATTTAGGCTTGGCCTATCGTCGAACGCTACGATGGCGAATATTCCTGCGTGGGAGGCGACATCTTGTCGGAGGAGCAGTGGTGTCTTGGCTTGGCGAAAACTAGTTTTTCGGGTCTAGTCAGGGGTTTAGGTGCTTAGGGTGTTGGTTTGTTGAGGTGTACAGGCTTTGTTGTGTAGACTTACGACCTTATGAACATTAAGGTCTTGAAGTTCTTGCTTAGCCTTCTAGGGTGTCCGTGTCATTGTGTGGCGCCTTTGATCTTTCATAGCCCTGCATCATCTTCCCATTTTGCCCATGGTTTACAACCAGTCTTGTGACTTGGACTCGGTCCCTTTGGAGCCAGGATAGATTTAAGTGGGAAGCTACAAGGAATTAGCCCCTTGGTAGCCGTGCTTGCAGTCGTTATCCTCTGTGCCCCTGTGCCATAGCACCCTTATAGTAGCCCTTGTCATGATTACCCTAAACCCTAAACCGTGTTATAGGAGCCGCTTGATTACAGGAACCCGTATAGAAACCCGATATCAAAAGCACAAGGTCGCTGTACTCAGGTCATCTCGAACAGGCCTTCCTTCTGACCTCCGGCCACCCACGAAGTTATTTCGGTTTCGGGTTTAGGGTTTCGGGTTCAGGGGATTAAGTTTAGCGTGGGCAAGGTGGTGGGATGATCCCTAACTAAACGTTGCTTGAGCGGAAGCGGAGCAGAAAGGCATCCGACCTAACATATGGGCGGTTGTCAAAATTAGGGTCCCCTTAATTCGGCACCTAATATTTAGGGTACCCAAAAAGGGGCCTTAATTTTGACAACCACCCATATGGGCCGGACTATTTCGTACTCCCCTGGAAGTCCCTCTGTGGTTGTACTGGAATTCATGCCTGCTTGGTTGTTATTCAGGCCCCTGTCTAGCCCGTCTCAGGATTGAGAAGCTATCACAGCGCATCCATGTTCCTGGACACCCGGTACATCTTTGGGGGTGCTGATTGTGGGGTCTCTTTTGTGGCATGCAGAATTAATAAGTCTAGTTTTCAGGTAACGGCTTGCATGTGTCTAGGGGCTGCAGTGTGTAAAGACGCACTTTGTTTTACGTGCAGTGCATGGTTTCGGGCTCAGGTTTGGGGTTTACAAACCGTGCGAGGTTGAATCTGAGCCCAGCCGTAGTGTTGATATGACGTGAGGACAGATTATCGTGGCCACCACTGCTATCAAGACCACAAACATCACGACCACTGATACCGCAATCATGAGCAGCGAAATCATTGCAGCATTGGTACCGTTGCTACCGACACCATCTGCAATATCATCAGCTTCAACGTCGCCATCGTTGTCGTCTTTTCCATCGCCCTACCTCCGTTTACGTGTTCTATACTGCCAGTGCTACTACAAGTTTCAAAGCAACACGTTTCGCGAGTGTCACCTGGTAACTGCGACACTTCCAATGCTGGGTCGAATCCGCGTTTGAGTGCAACAAAAAGACGAAGAAGAAGTATCGGCATGTTATTGTTGCTTGTTGGGAATTGGTACGTAGGTTTCACTCGGCTGTGTTGGGGAGATGATGCGGAAAGCTTAAGGGTCAGTGTACCCACAAAAATTCCTTTGGATTTAATCTAGAGCCAATAAATGTGGGCACATGGATTGACATGGACCCCTAGTGAAAGTTAAGGACTCACACTTAAAATGCTTGACTGGAGTTTAGCTTTTGTGGGTTTCTAAAGCCTAAACGCTAAATCCCAAACCCGTGGGGTTCAGGGTTGAGGGCTCTTGGGTGATCGCCCTGGGCCTGAGTAGGGCTCGAGCTTCAGGTGCTATGGGGCTGCTTTAGTCTTGGGTTATGGGTATTCCGGGTCGGTGCGGCACCCTCAAATCTTAAACCCTAAAACCCAATACCGTAAACTCCATGCAGACCGTAAACCCCTCCACTGCCCCGCCCTACAGCCTAAACCCGTAAACTGCCCTAAACCCCAAACCTAAACCCCCTACAGTAGCTGCCCCCAAACCCCAGCTGGAGCTACCAAAACTTACCTTTTTTTGGTACGATCCCTGTAAAGTCTGAGTCTAAATTAAGGTTGATAGCAAGAGCCTACAGACAAGTCAGTTATCGTAGTTTAAGGTAAACCCTAAACCCTGAAGACTAAACACTTAACTTGCCCTATTATATTATAAGTAACATAACAGGGATCCTTTTTGGGGATAGGGTACTTATAACTCTATAAAATGACTACTTACTAAGTCCCCCGACCCTGCAAGTAAAGGAGATCACGCAGTCGGCCTCTGCCTCCTGGAGGGCTACTTCGAGCGAGAGGCTCACCGCATTTGCCTTTGGATCGGGAGTCAGATTTGTCGGATTTGGGAGGAGGGCTTTAGGGATTTTGGGTTGAAGGGGGTTTTAGCGCTTTAGGGCTCTAGGGTTTTTAGGGTCTTAAAGATTTAGGGATTTAGGTTTCGGTTGTTGGGAGTTTTGTGCTTGTTTGATTCTGTTGTGCTGTAGCACTGCAGAGAGCCCTTCCTCTCTCTCCTACTTGTTGCCATTGTTTTGTTCTACTCCCTAAGCCTTAAAAAAACCCTAAACCCTAAACCCTGACCCCCACACCCTCATCTCTCCCAGCCCACTCTTCTTCCAACCGCCCTGCACTCGACCTCTTTGGGCTTACCTCTGGTCTCCATTGTGGTTCCTTTGTTTTGGTTTAAGCAGGTAAAGATCTAGGATCCTACAAGGTGACGCCACAACGGAACTACAATGGAGACTGTAGGTAGATCGGAAAACACACCACACCACTGGCATCTGAGAGGAGAAATGCCGGTGGTTGCAAAGGCTTTTAGTGATTGATCGCCATCTAGAAACTTAGAGGATTTGCGGATTCGGCTTGAGCTTTGTGTCATTGCTCTTTGTTCGAGGGGTTGGAACAAGCCAACCCCCATTTTTTTTAGTTTGCGGCTTGGGACCCTCCGCGGGTTTAGGGTTTAGGTTTTGGGTGTATATACGTGCTTCGGCATAGAACTTGTGAGCAGTAGGCAGGACTGCCATCTGACCGCAATAGGCTCCTAGTACGAATTTCACAGCAGAGATTCCTCACTTTGAGAGCGCCCCGCACTCTGCTGCAGATACTCGCTGGCGCCACGATTCATCCCCAGTGGGTGAATGACGACATCCTCTCTCCGATCCTCAAGCATTTCACGTCTGGGCCCCCGTGTGAGGGTTGCGCCCTTTTGCCTATCTTCCAAGCTGCAGCAAAGCCTGAATCCTAAGCAGGCTCTAAGGCCTATAAGGCCTATACCCTGAACCCTAAACCCACAGCCCTATGCCGCCTGTACCCTAAACCCGGAGCCCCATACCATGAACCCTAAACTGCGGGAGGCACCAGGTATTGAATCTTACCAAATCTTGCAGCTTTCTGGTATGGCAACAATAGTTGGCCTCAAGCACTGAGTGCTTTGATTGCTTAAAGCCCTGAGCAACCCTTGCACAAAGTCGCAATCTTCGTTTCAAAAATCCTGAAGCCAGAAGTCAAAGCTCAACTCAATGCGGACCGTCAAATCGCAAAAAGCTAGGCACTGGTTGCATTGTGCATTTTGCAGACATTAACCGCCATAGTCCATACCACTGTCATCATCGCCATCGTGATCACCATCCTCTTCACCTGCGTCATCAGCACAGCAACATCACCACCATCATATCATCATGACCTTGCCGTTGTCGTCATCACTGCTTTCATGTTGACATCGCTGCGCATGGTTTCCTCACAATTATGGTTGACTCTTAGCTCCTTCAGCACCCATATCTCCTATTGGAGCTTGTAAAGTTCCTTAAGGTCAGCCCTACAGTAAACCCCATAAAGTTGGAAACCGGATTAAGGCCAAATAGTGCTGGGATTCCCTTTACATTACTCTTAAGGATTGAGGCTATGGGGTTTCCCTTCCGAATCTCATCCGAAGCCTTGAAGCTAAACAGGCGGGCCCGAATAATTAGACTTGAGTTCCTTCACAAGGTTCCTTTAAAAGGATCTTGCAATACCTCAACCTTAAACCGTAAACCCTTGAAACCCTTACCCTAAACCTTCAGCTCAGAAAGCAGGTTCAGCTTCGAGTCCACTTTCCCCCTCGGCGGATACCCTGAAGGCTCTCGGTTGTTTAGGGTTCAGGGCTTTGGGGGTCTTGGGATGATCTGAAGTAGGGTGAAGCTGTTAAGGGTTTAGGGGTTTAGGGGTTTAGGGTCTTCGAGTTTCGGGTTTCAGGGTTGAGGGTTTAGAGGTTAAGGGATGTTATAATGAGGTTTGGGAAGCGGGAATGGTAGGGCCGGCGTAGGGGTGAACATCGAATGTCGTTGTTTTGGTTTGTTTTCTCAATATATATATATATATACACACACACATACGTACTCTTTCTCTCTCTCTATATATATATATACATATATATATACACACATACACATAGAATTTTTAAAAACATGCCCATCTATATCTACATCTACATCTGTATCTACATCTATATCTACATCTATATCTGTATCTGTGATATTTTATGTATATATGGGCTTGAAAACGGACCACAACAGTATCAGAGATCTTGTTGAGGAGCCATGTGTACTCTTGACTGCCAGTAAGTCATTTCAAGTTTAGGATCCTGAAGTAAAGCCTGGACACCAAGCCGATGTTAGCATGCATTCCGGTCGTATCATTCTGTGATCCGACCCTAAATCCTAAACCCTAAACCCTGAACTAAACCGGATAGTACAGGTGCAATCAGTTAGAGCAGCACCCTCGGATACATCATGTGAAAGCTGGGCCCTGGACCGTTCATATACATCCTCCCTTAAAAACGCGAGACTCTAATCCCGACACCATTCATTCTGGATTCTGAGCTCTTAACTGCTGATGTCTGTTATCATATATATGTAGGTCTTCCAGAAAGGTCGATTAGCAGTTTGTATGGGGGCTGGGGCTTTCGCTGACGAAGTCGAGTACTTGGCCCGCGAGGTTTCAGCCTTAGCTTAATAAACCCTAAGCCCTGAACCCTAAGGTTTAGGGTCTAAAGGGTTTAGGCCGTTAATAAACGGCGTGGACCTTCGGTTCCAGGGTAAATAGACCCGTATTGCCCAAGGGCTGCGGTTGTTTACTAGGTATCGATTTGGGATGATTGTTCATTTCCTTGTTGGTTTATATTGAGCGCCAATTGTGGATAATTTTGGGCAGTGTTGAAATCGACACCTGTAAGTTCAGGGCTTGGGTTTCTGCCTCAAACCGAAAGAACCCAAAGTTGAGGCTTCCCTTGTCTTCTGAATTTTCTGAGCTGAACACTACACCTGAACCCGAACCCAGACACCTCAACCATTATGATGCTTCGCCTTCGCCTTGGCAGTTCTTTATAGATCTAGCATAGTAGCAGAATATCCAGGAAACTATACCCCGACGCCATACACTAATGTGCTGGACCACTGCACCCCACGCCGCAGACTGTCAAGTCCCAGCTCTTCGTTCTTGTCTCACTTGAAACCCTCCACACACACCCTGAGCCAGACTCGAAACCTGACTTTCATCCCTATAGACCCGAGGTTGACATCTCCTTCTTCCGGCCCCCTTCCGGCCCCCTTCCCCCCCCCCCGCAACGAACAATGCCCTGAACCCAAGCCGCAACCGTGCCATGCCAGGGAAGGTTGCTAGTGGTCAGAAGTTCACCGGCGAAACCTACAGGAAACGGCACCGAGGCCATGTTGCTGCCGAGCTTGGGAAATTTAAAGTTCGTAGTTTAGGGTTTAGAGGTCTAGGGCCTAGGGCTTAGGGTTTTACCAAAGTGCCGAAATGGGAGATGCTACTTGGCTTCCTGGGGCTTCCATGCTACCCCAACTTGTCCTGAGCCTGGTTTGACCTCTCTTGGGGCCCCTGGAAGCCGCGTCTACACAAGCCTAGAGGCACAACTTGTTGTTGATGTTCCTGCTGACATCCAAAGCATCGGACAAGATGTTGTTCCAAAACTGATGTGCTTATCTCAAAGCACCTCAGAAGCCCCAACAAGCCAAGTCTAAACCCTAGGCCCCTAGACCCTGGACGCCTGAACCCCCACCTTAAACTCCTAAACCCTAAACCCCGAGACCCTAAACCCTAAACTCTGAAACCCCTAAACCCTAAACCTCTAAACCCTAAACCTCTAAACCCTAAACCCCTAAACCCTAAACCCCTAAACCCTAAACCTCTAAACCCTAAGCCGTGTGGCGCAGGTGAAGGCGAAGTGCGTGTTGACCTCGAGAGACGAAGGCGTCATGGCATCGAGCAGTACACAACCATGAAGGGTTTTGGGTTTTAGGGTTTAGAGGTTTAGGGTTTAGGGTTTTAGGGTTTAGAGGTGTAGGGTTTAGAGGTTTAGGGTTTAGGGTTTTAGGGTTTAGAGGTGTAGGGTTTAGAGGTTCAGGGTTTAGGGTTTTAGGGTTTAGAGGTTTAGGGTTTAGGGGTTTTGGGACCCAGAGGCTGCAATATCCCTTAATTATGGAATATGCCTTGAATTTAGTAGGGATCTCTATTATGATTTAAGGCACATTCCTTTTCTTAATTAAGGGATATTGGAGACTCTGGAGACGCCAATGCATGGATTAAACCCACAAACCTCTGGCCTTCGCAATGTTAGGATTATCCCAAAGGTGCCAAATAGCAGTAGAGTATATATTTTGGGTGGCAAAACTGTCTACGTATGTACCTGCTAGATGCGTACCCGGACCCGTTGGGAAAGTCATTCTTTCTAGCTCTTGTTGTTAATTCGAGTTTTTGGTTCAAATCTGTGCGTTGAGTACATACATACAATTATATTTATACAAACCCGTATAAGCGACAGCTTGGCAGCACCTTTACGGCTTATCGAACTACTGCATCCCTGGCTTGCTGTCAACAAATTTCTATGCGATTCATTTCACGACTTTGGCTGTTTCGATTGCTGCATGCCACACTGAAAGAAGCAGTATTGCTGGACCATTCTGGTCGGCCGGTCTGACATGGCTACCCGATTAACTTCAGAGTCCCCGACCGCGACAAACCCAGTGGCAAGGCTCTACCTTATGAGCCGAACGCAGGACATCACGGGATGTATGGGGTGAAAGTGGCTGCCCGTGTTTGTTTTTGCTAGCGGGACCTGTGGTTGTCTCTTCTGATGCTTGCGGGACCGTAAGTTTGCTTGTCGTGTATCGGCGAGCCGAGTTTGCAGCTGTTGAACAGTGCATCAGTGAATCGCCTCCAGCGATCTGAGTATTCCGTCCCAGCAGCTGGTTCCCCACTCTGCAAGATCTGCTGTTGGAGGAATTCTCTCAGGGCATCCAGTCCCTGACGAGCGAGGCACGCAGCTGGGATGACCGTGTGCACTCAGCGACCTCCTGCACCCCGCAGCCCCCTGAATGGAGCACTCAACCATGATTTGCAGAACTAGGTTTGTTCAGCAGTACTGGCCCGAGACTGGATGTGCTGCAAATTTTCACCGTCATCTAAGGGAAATGTAGAACACAGCGCGGTCCGATGCCCATGCCAGGGCACCACAAACCCTGGACTCCCCAAAGCCGAAACCCTGCCCACAACAATCGTACCCTTTACACCCTAAGGGTCCATGTACTCAAATAGTAGATACTTTGGCCCTAAAGTACCTATTTAAGGAAAAAAGTATATACTATTTGGGCACATGGACCCTTAGTGAGAGGAAGACACTTTGGGTCTCGTACTTTCGGGCAGCGTCCAAGGTTTCGTTGGCTTTGCAGCGCTTGGGGCAGGTTGGTTTGGTGCTGCTTGCGTCCTAGCGGACTTCTGAGTCCTCGAGGGCGAGATTCCTTAGAAACCTGGTTAAGAAACCCTGGGCTTATAACCCCCAAATAGTAGGATTCATATAAGGAACCCTGATAAAGACCCAGGGTTTCTTAATCAGGTTCCTACATTACATGGGAGTTTCCGAAAGTAGGGGACCCTAATATAGCAGGATCCTCATCATAACGACCGCAAAATAAGGTACCCTAAATTGTCGGAGACTCCCACATAGACTGGGTTCTTGTTAAAGGGTGTAGTTTAAATTGCCATAATAAGGAACCGTGTTATTTACTAGATCCCTACTATGGTAACTTAACCACAAGAACCCAGTAGAGAGTCAATGCTTTACGGCTTGCGGTTTGAGGAAGACGAGATTGAACTCATGACGACACCTGATGAGATCCTTGGTCTTATGGCGGCAGAGTCTTCAAGCGTTCTTGTTGCCTCTGCAACATGATGCTAGAAACTTGAAGCTGGGAGAGCTGGCCCGTAAATCCCGAGCCCTTTGTGCCGATAATTTAACGAAAACTGCCAAACTCCAAACTCTGAATGCGACAGCCCAATACAAACCCTACTTCGGACCCAAACCCCTAAACCCCAGACACTAAGCACGGAACCCTTAACTCTAAGACTAAACCTTGCTTCAGATCATCTACCGGGGTGATCTCAATCAACTCTGGGCTCGGACGCGCTTCACAGCTTCTTGGCAGCACCCTCGCGGTGTGCTTCGAGTTTAGAGTTTAGCGGGGTTCGGGCTTAGAGCATACCTTAACCCTGAAGAACCTACCTTTTTAAGGACTTATATAAGGAAATCATAATAAGGAACCCTAAAAAGGTAGGTTCTTAGGGTTAAGGTAGTGCTTATGGGCTTAGGCTAATTAGGGTTCAGGGGTTGAGGCTTTGGGGTTTACTGCTCTGAAAGGTCTGGGTCTTTCTGGGGCTGAGGATTCGGGGCTGTCAAAGCTTGCAATACAGGACTCAGGGCTTGGAAGGGGTGTACCAAGAGTCTCCGTTCTAGTTCGGTTTTTGGTTTCACCAGTTTTGTGTTTAGGATCCTGTAAGGTAACATTGTAAAAAGGAGGGTGCAGGGTTCTGTGGTGAAGTTGGGGTTTAGGATTGAGGCGGTTCGATTCGCGTCCTGAGAGCTGCCACTGTCGAACAAAAACCTGTAAGACTTCCACCCTACAACCCCCAGGGGCCTAAACCCGAAACCGGCGCCCAGGGCCGTGTTGAATATGTCCAGTGCTGGCAGATAGACACCGCAAAGGCACGGCTTCATGCTGCCAACTTGCTCCTGTTCTCGCTCCTGCTCTTGCTTTAGCTCTTGCTTGTTCCTTAATATTGGGGCCTAAATAACTCCCTATACTATTTTGGGGGTTCCTTATTACAATTATAGCATAATGGGCCCCAATACTTATTAAGGCCCCTTGTTCCTTATGCTCCTGCTAGCATCTGCTCTTGCTGGTGCTCCAGAACTTGCTCCTGAATCCCCGAATCCGAATTGGGCTTTACAAGGCGGGGATGACTTCAGTGATTTTCCGATATGTGTTTGTCATTGTACTAGGGGGTGGTTAAAAAAGGCGGAGATGGGATTATTATCCACTTATGTATCGCTCGAGTTGTGTGTTGACATTTGCATACCATGTGTGTATGCATATGGACTGCCAAACAGGCACATGAGATGCCTAAACAGTACCACACCCATTCCTAGGGTTCCTTATTATCCCAGACTTGTTGTTAAGGTCCTGAGTAAACCTGTGTTTTTAAACGTAACAAGGAAGCTTTGAAAAGCGATAAACCATGAACCTAAACCCCCAAGCCCCCATTGGAACCGAGCTTGTCATTATGCTCGGCTCCAGGATCTTTGCATCCGACCCTTATCCGCATAGAATGAGAACTCAGGCTAAGGAAGGCCTCTGGGCTGTTAGATGAGAATCCTGCAGTAGGCAGCTTGCCCAAAGCTCACCAACAACAGCAGCAGCTCTAAACCCATCAAGCGCTGAATCTAAACCCTTACCCCGAACCTCAACCAAAAAAGCATCCCAACTCTAATCCAAGACGCATAACCCCTGCACCCTAGAGCCCCGCACAACCTCCGGTCTAAACCCAACACCTAAAACTCCACGCCTAAACACAAGCCTGTGCCGTGCCACCATGGCATTGGCTGACATCTCGGAGATCGCACCTGGCTTATTCCTGGGATCAGCGAAGGCCGGCATTCGGTTGAGGCTTGGGGCTTCACAAGGGTTCCTGTCGCTTTCTATAAGGGTGCCACCAGCCATCAAGGCTTCAGGAAGGGTTTCACGAGGCTCTCTCTCTTTAGCCGGCTAAGGTGTCTTTTTCGAGGTTCAGGGCTCATTGGATGGTAGAGCCTGTGAGTGAGGCATGTTCAAGCCTCAGGGCTTCATGGTTGACGGTGCCAGTCTCACGGACCTTTGGATATGCGAGCATGCAGAACACATGTGGCACCTCTCTGACTCTCGCACTAGTATAGGTGCCTTGATGCGAATACGAGAATCGGTTTCGGAGTCTACGGTACTATACAAACATGAAGCTATTGAACCCTCCGGAATGGTACTGGTGATTTTTGAGGCTTCTGTACTATTTTAACTCCGCTGGCCTTTTTCCCCAAGGGGTCCAAGTAACAGTATAGTATATATATATAATACTTTGGGGGCCCAACTTTGTTGCCAAGAACCTACCATATTGATACTAGGACCCTTTGGGGAACCCTGAACCCTATAAACCCTAAGCCCGCAAACTATCATATTCCACAGGCAGCCACAAGCCGGAAAGCCCTGGATTCCCGGAAGATCCGGCATGTGCGGGTCCTTGGCAACCCCAGACCCCCGGGAGGATCTAGAAAGTATAGATCCCCTAATTTGGGGCCCTATACTACTAAGGGTACTTTATAGGAACCCCCATTAAGGGATCTGCTTTTTGGATCCTCCCGGGGTTCTGGGACGGAACTGTTCTTTCCAGATGAACCAATAGCAGGATACTGTAGCGGTTTATAAGGGGTGTAATGAAGTCAGAATAATACAATGAGACCTCCAACCCTAAACCCTAAACCCGGAGTATCCCCAGCCAGAACCCTTTTCAAACTACTAAGGTTACGAAGGCGCAAGATTAGACCCCCAGGTCTCAACCTTAAGTTCACAAACCCCAGACCTTCGAGACCTGAAGCTACCTCCAATGATGCCAATGACCATTGTAGTTCTTTTTTTCGGTAACACCAAGTTTATAGTTAGGACCTGTAAGGTAACTTAAAAACGAAAAGGAATTAGCTCTCTCTCTCTCTCCATATATATATATATATATATATATATGCAAGTAGAATCGTAAAGTCTACAGATTCCCCATGAGTTGTTGACTCTGCCATGGGCCATGCCGTGGCAAAACAAACACCACCTACCAGCTTTAGGAGGTAAGCTGTTTCAAGCTTGGTAGTATGGGTCTTTTGATTCTATACTGTCTTCTGCAAGCTTTCTAGTGCAGACAAATCCGATGATTGCCGCTGCGAATACTAGGCCTATCTATGGGCTGAGGTCCTGGTGGTCGACACCACCTCCTCCATTCTGTGGCCTAAAGACTTCACCTACAAGAGGCTTGCACATGATTGTTCAGACGAGAACTGCATTCATCAAGTTTGAGTCAACTGTGTTGGGACTTTTACCGGACCTGAGTAGGAGACCTTGCAATGCAAGACCTCTCGACCCCCAAACAAAGGTCAACTCCTCTAGAAGACGTTGGAAGTGAGCTGGTACTCTTAGCTTCGATAGCAACCTGGGCAACAACCCAGTCCGACGGCAACAACGTTCAGAAGCCGTTCCAAAGTAGCAAGCGTTTCCGTTGATCAAGAAACACTAGACAGGTACCTTCTAAGAAGGTACCTGTCTAGTGTTTCTGTCTTTGTTTTAACCCTCGCGTGTCTTTTGGTTTAGAACCTGGCCTGCCCCTGCATGCAGGCGAAGAATCTTCCAGTTTTTTTTATCGACCTCGACTGTCTGCCGTTTAGCCTCGCACATTATTTCTGCGGCTGTACTTTGTCTCTATTCTGTTCGGTCATCTTTTTGACCTCGCTTGACTCCTTATTCGATTTCAGTAATCGAAGAAGATCATAAGGTTTGTAAACTATGCGGAACTCTGAAGACTTTGTGACAAGTTCGTCAACTTTATGAAGCTTAGAGATTTTCTCTATACACAAAACCCCCACAAAGTTATAAGCTTTGTAGGTACGGCTGTCCGATTACCGAAACCCAGAAGAAGATGTAAACGTTCCAGAGGGTTTCGTTGAATCAGAAAACCGCACACTTTCATGTTCAAAGCTTCATAAGGGTTTAGGGTTACTATACAATTCTTGTGTTTTCGTTCGCATCTTGAGCAGCAAGACTATCGCCATATGTTTTGTAGTCGTCCCATCAACGGCATTACTACATCCTCTTCGTCCCCTTCGTCATGCCAAAGCCGCCGCCAGTGCCCACCCGCGCCCCACCCCACCCTCCCATGGTGTGGTCCGGACGGACTCCCCGCAACCGCTGTGGGCTTGGGATCTCGATATCACGGCGACACATCTCAAGAGTGCCAACTCCCACTGCTTCCCAATTTACCTTAAGTTTCCTGGTCCAGACTTTCGGCCTTGGGGACCCAACCGCCGAAGCACAAGGTCGTGGCTGAGAGCCCCAGAAACGTCCTTAAAGCCAGTGGCGATGCCAACAATCATGATGTCCTCAAATATTACAGAATCGGTTCCTAACCATGGCCAACGGCACTGTAATTCAGTAGCCTCAACCTTTTCTCGCTCGAAGCCTGCTAAGCTCTAAACTCCGATATCTCAAAGACAAATTTTTGAAACGGACTTGCCAGCTTTTTTCCTGGAGCATCCTTGGACCAGCATTCCTATAGACACCCCGTCCCGAGACAGGGTGAAGCTTGATGACAAGCCGACCGCCGACCTTTTCCAGGCATCACGGCTTCGCTCTATCGGATGTAGAGTCTTAAACACTAAACATATTGGGGGAAAAATATTTTTCCCCAATATATCTAGAGTCTTCTGCCAAATTTGGGCTTCGGGCTTTGGGCCGTAATCCTTAGACCCCCAATAGTCGAAGCTTGCCGTAAAGTCTCACGTATGCAACTGCTAGTCGAAAGTCCCCTGAACCCTAAACCTAAACCGTCGAAAGTCCTCTAAACCTTAAACCTAGACCCTAACCCTAAACCCAAATATTACCTACTTCGTGCTATTGGCCAGCCACGGGCTGAGGTAGCTTTCCTTGGTTTGTGAAACACCCGCGTCTCGGCATCCAGGCTTTCTACGACTCGACAGTCTTAAATTAGGGACCTAAATAGCGCATGAGCATAAGCATTTTATGGGGATATCCCTACCTTATTGGGCTTCGTTTTAAGGGGGTTTATATGGGATATCCATATGGGAGTTTCCAAAAATGGGGGACCCTAATATAGCACCCTAAATAATAGGATCCTTATTATAAGGACCCAAAATAAGGTACCCCTATTTTGGGAAACTCCCATATCCTTATGTTTGCTTATGTGCTTTTTTGGGGGCCCTATTAAACGCCGAAGCCAAAGCAGGGCCCAGGCCCCGAGCCCTCCTTATAGCGAATCCCAGAAAGTTGGAACATGAGTTTAGGAGGATTAGTGCTAGGATCCCTTATACTTTACATTAAGGGCATGAGGATACTAATGTTCCAACTTTCTGGCTTCTACTGTAAATCCTGCACCCTAAACCCAACCGGCCAAAGCCTACGTCCCGTCCTAAAGCCCCATATCCTGAACCCTCAGCCCTATACCCGCCCGAAACCCCAAGACCTGGCAGTTAAGGCTTACAATCTCCGAAGACCTGCGAACATTGGAGGCTAAAGGAGCTCCAAACTCAAATTGCCCTGAACTCGGTGAGACTCCTACAGCCGACATCCTGAACGCGAAACTTTAAACCCTTAAACCCTAAACATGCGCTTCGGGCCTTAAGGAAGAGGTCTCACATTAAATTCAGTGTATCAGGCCTCCCGGAACATACCACGCACCATCAAGGATAGGGTCCTTTGGGTTTGGGAAGGTTCCAGGTTTTTGGTGGGGATTTTGAGGGTTGAAGGGGTTAGAGGCTCAGGGCTTTGGGATGTCTTCTTGGGTGCGAGGGGTTGAGGGGTGTGGGTGTCAGGGCTTCGGGTTCAATGTTGGCGAAACAACTGGTTGCCTAGTTTTGCTGGAGGTGCTCCACCCGTCCGTCAGCTTCATTTCTGAAGCCGCCAGCTCATGATGTGGGGGGAGGGGGAGGGGCGCCGGCCCCTTAAATTCGGTATTCATGGGAGTCTACCCACTTGAAAAACTAAACTCGAAGCCGCAAATGTGTTTGGTGATTTTGTCTGCCCTTGCTGGCCGGGTCATTTATTCACGGGTGCATCAGGTTTGCGTAATTACCAAGGAGATGCACTCTAGGGGCAACCATTAAAGCATCCGGGAATAGTGACCGGTGTTGCCACTTCTGCACAAGATGGGAACTGGCTCACGAGCCTCAAACTCATCATTGCTCATCATATTGCGCATCTTGTTCCAATTTATCTATTGGCAAAAGCCATTAGACAAGCGTTTGCTGACTCTTTTCCCCGAAACCCTTGAACCACATACGGCCCTAAATCCCTCAAGCCGTACAACCCTAAACCCGATACACCCTATTCGAGACGCCCCGCTTGTTTGCAGCCATGTCGACATCTGCTTGGCACACCTTCACAACGTTTGACCCAATCCAAGTCCTCAACCTACTGAGCCCCGAACCCTAAGACCAAAGCCGTAAACCCTAAGCCCATATGGGTAGTTGTCAAAATTATGGTCCCTTTTTGGGTACCCTAAATATTAGGTGCCGTATTATGTTAAGGATCCAAAAAGGGACCCTAATTTCGACAACCACCCATAGCTTCAGCTTCAGGGTTTCTCGAGCTTCGGAGTGCGGGATTGGGGTTTCGGACTTTGGCTGCGGCGGACTTGCTTTAGTTTCGCGTTTGTTCTAACTGCATTCTATTCCCTAAGGGTCCATGTACCTATATAGTATATACATTAGCCTTAAAGTAGTCCCTATATAGGTACTTTAGAAATACTTTAGGGCCAAAGTATCTAGTATATGAGTACATGGACCCTTAAGGATTGTTCATCTCGTGAACATTCCCTCTCCTCAGCACCCGGCAGTGCTCAGAAGAGCTTTGCATCAGGCGCAGTTGCGTCGTGAGTCGGCGCTCGTCCATTGCACGCGAGGAGCACTTGCTGGATTTACTGTGGATTTGGCAGAATATGTAGGGGCCTGAATAAGTACTAACCAATCCAACTTCTTCAGGGTTCAGCAATGCAGCTGCACTTTAATCTACCCCCCAAGCCTATTCTGCTCATCCAAACCCCCATAGAAGCCAAGCATAGCCAGTAACACCTCTAGAAAAGGCGTTTTGCAGAACCCGTAGAGACCCTCTTCTCAGGGGGGGTAGCGGCCCCAATACGCACGATAAGGACATACCCCTACCTCCCTCCCCCTTACCCCCCTAATGGTCCCTATGACTAACCGCTGAAGCAAGTCCCCTGACCCTTTCAGTATNCCCCCCCCCCCCCAAGGCCCTAAGGGTCCCTATGATTTCACAAAATCGAAACTGCGGAGAAGCCGTGCAGCGCCTGAAACCCCAAACCTTGACCCACTGAACCCCGAGCCGAACATGCTGCACCCGTTCAAGGCCCAAACCCCGAACCCTGAATTACCCCTAAGGGTCCATGTCCCTATATAGTATATACATTTGCCTTAAAATAGTCCATATATAATTATATAGGTACTTTAGGGCCAAAGTATCTAGTATATGGGTACATGGACCCTTAGGGTTGACCATAAACCCCAAAATTCTCAAGTGCGCAGCGTTTGTTTCGAAGCAGGAGTGTCGCGCAGTGCAAGTGTGGTAATCGCATACCTCATGGTGGCCAAAGGCGCAGATTTAAAGCTTTTTGTGAAACTTAACAGACATGCTACGATATGTGGGAGCATAATAAGATAGGTAAATGATCGGCAAATGTGTGTCCCATGGTACGCCCACCCTGGGCCCCCCCTTCCCAGGGCTGTCTGCGACAACAGTCACAGGGATCGAGCTGGTTGGGGCCACGATCCTCGTGACAGTCCTCGTTTTCGGAGGATGCGATCGACATCGCGATGTCAAACCGCCAAATGTTGCTGGGATTGGGATGTTTTGGTGTCACGTTTACCCTGACTCTCGCAAGTTTCCAACATTTTTCCACATGCGGGGCAACTTCCCATCTCGAACATGGCATAAGAAGCTGGCACGTCGTGCTTTACATGATTGTCTGTGTTTTTTTGCAGGGGCAGGTTTGCAAACGGTTCGCACCGGAACAGGACCCACCACCCAACCACAGGGGAGAGGAGGCGTCGGGTGTTAATGCGTCGCTATACCACAGCGACAGAAGCAACATCGGCCACGGAATACCTCCAGTGTAGTAGCCCACCATTTGTTTTGCACTGGGTATTTTTGTATAGCGGACTTTCACTACGGGGTACCAAACTACACTGTTAGCAAAAGACAACAGTACCCTCCTCAAAGCTCAGACGGAATGACTATCGAATCACAGGCAACAACGGTTTTTGCGATGCAGTCGCCCTGTTTAGTCGCAGATGGTTTGTCAAATTGGGTTCAAGACCAGTAGCCGTAGCATTGACACCGCTGAAGATCATGTTTAGCATGGTCGAGACAGGCAGAGAGAGAGAGAGAGAGAGAGAAATGTAATTCCAGGAGCATTTTTCAGTCGTGTAGCGAAGCCTGTTTGTACTTTGATTACTACAACATACGCCCTTAGAGTGACACACAGATATCGTAAGCCCTAAACTTTTGAACAACGGCGACAGTGGCAAACAGATACGCCGGCAAGGCACAGCACAGAAACGTTCGAGTCGCCTCCAAGTTTAGGTATATTCTTCACACCCACTGATGCTTGTAGCAGTGGTGGGTCCATTGGTGATGGTACGGTTGATGATAGAAATCATGCATTACCCATAAGGAATATACCATTATTACGATGGATTAGGGTCATTAATATCATCAACCATAGTAGTAACAGCAGCAGCAGGAAAAGGTAGTGGGTGGCAGTCCTCGTGGGGCGGAGGAGTGTCACCAGCAGCAACAGCTGCAGCTGCTTTGGGCTCTTCACGTGCTTAAACCTGCAAGTTTAGGGGTTTAGGGTCTACGGGTTTAGGGTTTAGGGGTTTAGGGTTCAGGGTTTATAGGGTCTAGATGATAGAGAGTTCGTGCACTGCAGCCTGTGAAGGCCTGTCCTACAAAGCTGCCAGGGCTCAAGTGGAGGCAAAGCGTGCTGCATCCTGGCATGATTGGTGATAGTTTCGGAATTCGGTTTGAGTTTCATTCTGTAGCTGGGACATGGTACAAACCGTCACGACGACGGTCAGAAGAGCAGCAGTTGTCGTAACTCTGGTACATACCGGTGGCGGTGGTTCAAGTACTGGGTGGTGCTGATGGAGATTTCTCTTGTGGTGCTGATGGTGGTCGAGGTGATGGTGGAGGTAACGGTCGTTGATGTGGTTCTGACCCAAGTAGTGATGTGGGAGGCGATGGCGGTGGAGCTGGTGTTCCTGGATGAGGTTAAAGTCGTGGTGGTAGTGGTAGTGGTGGTGGTGGCGGTGGCGGTGGCGGTGGCGGTGGTATCCCAGCAGAACGCGCGGCAGTATTCGTAGCTGCCCCAATGCACATGGCAATCATCGGACACATAGTTAGCAGAAAGTTATGTGGGAGTTTCCGAAAATCATGTGTTCCTCGTCAGTCCGGGCTTTTGCCGGTGAAGCCCCACGAAGACTAAGGCTCCATGTACCCATGTAGTAGGTACTTATAAACCTTAAAGTACCCATATAGGGACCCCTTTAAGGCCTAAGTTCCTACTAGATGGATACATGGAGTCTTAGGGGAGGCCATCAATCCCAACTTGGGCTTCGAAGTGCAACTTCTCCACTTCGAGTCGCTCTTGGCTTCAGCACCAAAAGGAGAAGCTCCTGGGTCTGGGTTTATGGTTTAGGATTCAGGGTTTAGGGTTTAGGATTCAGGGTTTAGGGTTTAGGATTCAGGGTTTAGGGTTTAGGATTCAGGGTTTAGGGTTTAGGATTCATGGTTTGGATTTGTGACAAACAAGGGAGTGCTGCAGGATTCAGGTTATGGGTTTAGGGTTTAGGATTGAGGGTTTAAGGTTTGCTAGGTTGCAGAGAGTCGTAGGATTTTTAGAAAGCAAGGCTAGGCTGCGGTGACCTTGAGCCGGAATTGTCGCCTGGGACATATCTTACCTCATCATCCAGATGTTTAGCCTTGAAAGTTGTTCGATGTGTCCACTGTGTTGCCAAATCCTTTCTGCCCCTGAAGATGAGATCGTGAAACTTGACAGGACACCTGGGTGAGAAGCTGAAATGGCTTCGAGGGATACGTTCAGGTGCCTTCGCCGACACGCCTGGGTCTGTGCTGACGGGTGGAACATCAATCCTGAGATAGAAATGCATTGCGCATGGCACGTTAATCGTGCCAGGGTTTTGGGCGTCTGCGGAGCACAGAACCGAACCGACATGAAGAGCAGCTGTTCATGGTCAGCCACACCCCAAACATCCCTTGACCCCAAGCCCTAATCGGAGTCGCTGTCTTTCCTGGCGGTCTACCTTCCAGTTGTTGCTTTGTGCAGGCCTGGACGTTGCGAAGGCAATGAATGAGCCAGCGCCTTGCTCAAGAAGAAATCTATAGTCTCCCGTATAGTTCCGTTTTGGTTTAACTTATAGGATCCTGAGTACAAGTATGCTTAAGCCCCAAAAAGGGAACTACAATGTAGACTATAGGTCCAAGTCTCCAAGTCCCTGCACCCTGAACCCCTTATGTGAAGTTGTTTAGATTTCACTTGCGATGCCTTTAATTCCACAAGCGTTGGCTTGCGCAAAGAATTGACTTTAGACACAACGATATAACTGTTGCTCGTACCTCATTTGCTGAATTCAGCAACAGGAATCGTCTTGAAAGTCAATGCTGTTCGATTGGCAATCGGTTCAGCCCCGAAGCTCTAAGTCCAAACCCTACAAAACAATGGATCCAAAAGCCCTTGAGAACGTGACAAGTGGTGTTTGCATCATGGGGGCTCGAACCTGATTGTTTCTGTTTTCACAGAGTATTCTCTTTTTGTAGCCTTCAGTTCGCAAGGGAGGTCGTTTTGCAATGAAAGCACTGTTGAGTACGCGGTCGTGACGGCAATGCATTTGTTTTGGACCCAGACTGGACCTCTATGTAACTTCAAAAAGGGACGCTACTCTAGAACAACCAGCATCCAAAGCCTCCTCGTACGGGGTACGGGCCTCAAAGTGGCAACAACAAGAGCAAGCTGAAAATAGGATATGTACAAGTAAGGGTTCTACAGGGTTGTGTAGGCTTTCGATGAAGGGTTGGGTTAAGGGTTGAAAGTATGTAGTCTTGAGGCTTTCAGCTTAGGGTTTGATGGCGAACACCCGACTCGAAAGACTATTTGCAACTCCCTTCGAAACGCCTCTTCAACACCTCCTAGAAAATCCGCAAACTCATTATTGTTGCTTAGGTTTACCTAGGCCCTAGGCCCCAAATAACCTACCTTTTGGCGTTCCTCATGATTTTGTTATATAAGCCCTGAACAGGTAGGTTTTTGAGGGTCCAGGCATACTTCACAACGCCACATCCGCCAACATCGGGTGACATGCACGATCTTGAGTTTCTGCAACGGATTGTCCTAGTAGTAGAGTATGGCGCCTTCTATTATAATCTCTACATGGTGCCAATATGCACCCAAGGTTTAGATTTCAGCTCCCCAGGAAGGATACTAGACAAGTAGGGAGTGCCTAGGTAAAGGCGCGCCTTGCTGAGGCCAGGCACCTCAACGAGGTGCCATTTTGACTTCAGCCTACTTACAGCAAGTAATGTTCACCTTTGATTAATACATGGGGTCGTATTAATACAATATTTATTCGGGCCGGTTCTGCCTATCGCCTGCTAGGAAGACACAAGCCTGCAACCTGGCCCCGGATGCCCAAAGAAATAAATTAAATGGGGTCGTAATAACACAATACTTATTTCGGGCGGCCCTCAAGCAATTAGCTGTTTGTGGTTTTCCGTGTCCTCCCTCCCACTATCAGTCCAAGCACCTCGAGCGTTTGGCTGCGGTCCCATTTGGGGGTGGGGGTGGGGGTATTAACCAAACCCACACATTATCTAGGTAGGCCTCTGGGTGTGGTGATACTTTTCCTTACTGGGCTTATGGGGATCTGAGTTACGAAGATGTGTCAGCAGCTTTGAAAGGCGAACCTGGGTATGCTTCAACAAGGGTCAAAGGAGCCCTGAACTTTTGCACACACTGAACCTCTATAAGGGTTCTGTTTTCAAAAATCTATGTACGACTTGGGGATTTTGTAGTATTTTTTATAGGGTTGGCGTTTCATGGCGCGTGGACGGATAAAGCTAGTTCAGAACTGCAGGGCCGACATAGGAGTTTTTTGTTGGAGCGGTTTTAGGGCTTTACTTGGAGGTTCATGGGTAGTTAGAAGTGGGGTTATAAGTCCCCTAATATGGCTGATAAGTATAGCTACCTTACTTGTAACCCTACTTATAACTACCCATGAACCTCCAAGTAGAATTTACAGGAAGGTTTCGGAGGGCGTCGGGTGTCAATCAGGGTTCAGGATTCGGGCCGATGCCAAGAAGACATGCAATGTGGGAGTTTCCGAAAATAGGGGACCCTAAAATAGTCCCCAGAAATGGTAGGATCCTTATTATACGGACCCCAAAATAAGGTACCCCTTGTTTTCGGAAACTCCCATGTACCAGGTGACAGCCGGCGGCGCGGCTGGTGTCAAAGAGGCAGAGAAATGGAAGGATCGCCAGGGGCAAAACCTTGTTTCGTGTAATTTGCTTACAGTTTTCACTATCGGCATCGGAGTCTTGATGTTTCTTTCGTCTTACAGTCGAAACAGGGACCCTGCGTAATTACCAGTACTATTCCTTACTCTGTTTATTAAGGCAACGATATCAGGCCTGACTGGCAAGTCCCCGTTGAAGTCAGTTTTGGGGTTTTGGGTTAAGGGTTGTGGTAAGCCATATGGGTGGTTGTCAATATTAGGGTCCCTTTTGGGGGTCCTTAGTATAATACTTTAGGGTATCTCAAAAGGGACCATAATTTTGACAACCACCATTATGTAGGCAATGTATTCATCCCCGAACCCCATAAGCTCCGCGAAAGGAGCTGGGCAGCTTCTTCCACGACCTTTCCTGGTATGGCGTGATGCCAGAGGAAGACTCTGGAAAGAACGGGTTTAGAGTTTAGGGGTTCAGTCTAGGGTTTATGGGTTCAGGAGAGTCCCTAAACCCTAAACCCCCATGGAGCCGAGATGCTTTGGGTTGAGGGGGTGCTTTGGCCTTTTTGTTCGCATGTCCATGCCTTCCGAAGTTTGAGGAAGCCTAGCGTGCCATTGCCTTTCAGCGCTGAGCCCCGAACCCAGAAAACTCCAAAGATCTGCGCATCCCCACACCATCCTTCGTTTGAAAGATCTTATGGGAATTTTGCTGTACAAAAAGCCTGAACACCCTAAACCCTAAACCTCCATAGCCCCTGCGCAAAGCCCTGAAAGCCTCCACAGACCGGGTTTCTTCACAGGACCCTAGAGAGTTCAGTCCCTAAGCCTTAATCCCCTGGGACCCAGAGTAGGCCCTTATTCCCTGTTTTAGGGCTTAGGTTCTCTTATAACCCCCTTTAACCCAAAAAGGGCACGCTTCTTATTCCTAGGCTACTCTTGGGTCTAGTCCCTGAACCCTAAACCCTAATCTTCCTAAGACAGGACCCTCAACTTCTGGAGGAGGCCAAGGCCCTCGCTGTTTCTGGTGGCGCAGCAGCGCGCAAAGCGCTGGGGGCGTGGGCCAAAGTGGAGGAGTTTAGGGGTTTAGGGTTTAGGGGTTTAGGGTTTCGGGTCCGCTTCCGGTGTGTTGGTATGGGCCTCAAAAATCAGAATTTTAAGTTACAAAGGTTACTATATGGATCTTATGAGGGTTTAGTATAGGGGCCTTACCACCTAAAGACTAGGGTCTTGGGGTATATCCTACTGCGTCTACGTATTGTGGGCTGCTTGACGATATTGTTGCTTTTCTTCAGACCTCCATGTTAGCGATTTGGGTTTAGGGTAGTGTCAGCCCAAACATCGAAATTCACAGGCACCTACAAAGACACGTATCCAGGTGGGCAGGTCCATGTGCGGTTTTCGTGATGCAGGGGTCCAGTGTTGTAGCAGAAGTGTAACCAGCCGCTGCTGCAGCATGATCCGTCTCGCTGTTGCTGCTGTCGGGGTCTGGGTCCAACACGGGGGCTCCTACAGGTCTCGTTCTTGTTGTTGTTGTTGTTGCTGTTGTTGTTGTTGATGCTGTTGCTGTTGCTGTTGCTGTTGCTGTTGCTGCTGCTGCTGCTGTTGTTGCTGTTGCTGTTGCTGTTGCTGTTGCTGTTGTTGCTGTTGTTGTTGTGGTTGTTGTTGTCGTGGTTGTCGTGGTTGTTGGTGTTGTTGTTGGTGTTGTTGGTGTTGTTGTTTTTGCTGCTGCTGCTGNTGGTGGTGGTGGTGGTGGTGGTGGTGGTGTTTTTGTTGTCGTTGTTGGTTGTTGTTGTTGCTGCTGCTGTTGTTGTTGACTTCAAAGGCTTAAAGGTCAATGAGAACGAAAACAAGCTTTTTACATTCGTACGGGGTCTCCACACCCCGAGATCTGACATGCACCCTGCCTACTAAGTTCATGATCCTCCAAGTTCACACCCCAGATCCTAAGCCTGCTTAAATCCTACTATACCTGACACTTTGTGCCCTGTGGCCTCATAAGAACTAAACCCCTAACCCAACGACTTAAATACCCCTTAATTAAGGAATATACCTTGGATCCCCAATATGGTTTAAGTATATTCTTTAATTAAGGGACATTGGAGTCTCTGGGAAGCCCAAAACCAACAGGACAACGAAGAGGCTTCCGCGCCACCCCTCGCCGCGACTCCGCACTCCGACGGAGCTTCTGGCGCCCTGGAGCTTGCATGGACCCGAAAGTTTAACTAATGTAGGAACCTGCTTAAGAAACCCTGGCCCTATAACCCCAAAATAGTAGGATTCATACAAGGAACCCTAATAAAGACCCAAGGTTTCTTAATCAGGTTCCTATATTAGGCTCTTATCTTATGGGCCTCCCAACCGGTGAGCCATAAACCTTTGAACCTTGGACTCTAAGACTATTAACAAACATAAGATGTGTGCGGATGTCTGAAGTTTTAGTTCATCTTCACGCCCAGGGAATCAGGATCCACTGAGTGGTTTCAGGTCGGCTAAACCGCTGAAGCCCCGCCCTGCTTGTAGCGATCGTATGGTTAAGTCGTTAAGTCTATGTATGCAGGTAGGCAGGCAGGTAGCTAGCTAAATAGGTATGTATGTAGGTATGTATAAATGTAATGGTAATGTAACGTAACGTAACGTAATGCAATATAATGTATGTATGTGGACATACTTCCTCAACCCACGAGACCCCCGAAAACCGAAGCTGCCACAACGTTCATGGGGTTTCAAGGACTTCCTACACACAGAAACCTCTAGTCCCGTGCCCAAAACCCCAAGCCTTTGACCCTAAACCCTAAACCCTAAACCTAGCACTCAGGCTAAGGGTTCTGGGGGTTTTAGGGTTTTAGGGTTTAGGGAGCCGACTCCTAAAGACTCCGAAACCCGTTGTTCGGCATCTTGCCGGTATCCATGATACATGACCTTTATGTCAGAGATGCGGGAATCCATGGGCCCCGTATATTACAGAGCACCCTGCAAAATCCTTACATCATGGAATCTTATCCTTAGCCTGTTCCACAGGTGCTGCAGATCTAGTCGTCCTGGATCCAATCGACGATGAGCCTGGTAGTGCCAAGAAGCAGAGAACTTGCCGGTGACAGTGAAAATAAACCTGCGTTGCTGACCTGCCGTTCAAGGGTTTGGTGTTATCTGCTCAGTTTGGAGGCGTTTGAAGTCTGTTTGCTGGCTCTAGCTCGTGGGGGTTGTGGAGCCCAGCAGAGGCCCAAAACTCCCATGAAATTCTCCGTCACCTCTACACAGTCCAATCACTGACTACCGTGTGCCAAGTGATGTGTCTTCGAAACGACACATGGAAAGCTTGAGCCTTGCAGTCCTTGAGCGTTCAAGCCTTAAAGGTAACTCCCAACTCAACTGTTTGGTTACTGAGTGGGAAGTCCTGAACCACAAGCTCTCAAACCTTGGTATCAAGCACTTATAAGCCATCCTGTTGGTCGTCGTCCGGCTCCCTAGTTGCCTTTGTAGTGATAAGGCAACTCCACACATGTTCCTGGTAGTATAGGTATGGTCGTGGTCGTCGGCGTCGCATCAGTAGCAGTTGCAGTAGTGGCAGCAAGAGCAGTCATTCAAACGCCCATTCGTGTCGTGATAATGATGATGGTAAGCCTCACTATCAGCACCATCAGTACACTAGTCACACACACAGGGGACACGATACCATGTGAGGCACACATGTGTGCAATGTCGCCAATGACATATGGTGTGCTATCATGATGTTGGCATAAGATGACACTGCTGCGATCGCAGTAAAACAAAGTCCCACTAGCTGTGCGCAGTCGCTACACCAGCCCAAGACCCTGAGCCGTATTGAATGAGCACCCCCCCTCCCCCAACAGTAGACATCGTAGCCCCAACATACCCTAGTGTTCCTCCGAAAATTTCGTGCAACGTTCCCCGAAACCCCATGGTAAGTATTCAGGCACCCCCCATGTCATAGAACCCTTACGGTAACTAGTGAGCGTTATAGAACCCGTTACAGGATCCCGTATCCCCATAGGCCCCATATTCACCCTAGACCCTAAACCCTAAATAGCCATGCGTTTGACTGGGAGGCCCTGCCGCCTCCGGTGAGCCAGGGCTCAGTGACCCGTGCCCGCACCAGGGTTTTGCAAGTAGTCTAGGGCTCGGATACGGATTTTTAGTGTTGCCTTTTGGTCCGTTTAGAACTATACATATACTACATACACCCCAAAAATTTTAATCTAAATACTAAGGCTCCCATATTGGTTTCCATGGTCCTCGTCCTGCAAGTCCTCACACGGGTCATAACAGGCGTAGTAACCCCAATCACAATGGGTTTTTGAGGCGGGGATCTAGGGTCCCTGGAACTCAGGGGCTCAAAGTAACATAGCTTGAATTGTCAGTTTCTAGTACGATCTACCAAACTATATAGTACAATAGGCTTTGGGGCTTAAAGTAACATAGCTTGATATGTCAGACTCTAGTAAGATCTACCAAACCATATAGTACAAAAGAACTTAGAGACTCAAAGTAGCATAGCTTGATATGTCAGTTTCTAGTATGCTCTACCAAACTATATAGTACAATATACGATGGTAAAATATGGTAAAATCATGAGCTTGTGGGATCCGGGCCTATGGGCTGGGTCTTCGTTTTCTGTTGTCTCGGTCTTTGAAGTGCGCCTTGTTGAGAGGACTTTGAGGGTTTGGGGTGCGGGCAACCCGGTGCCAGGGGGTTCTATATACACCTTCAAGCTTTAACCCGAATTTGCAGCCCTGTCGCTATATACTTCGGGACTGAGTCTTGCATGGACCTCATGCAGCATTGCCACGCTGAGTGAGTTAAGAAGGCACATGAGCCGGAGGTTTGGGCTAGTGATTCCTTGAAGGTGCGTTCTTATGAGGCTTTAAGGGTGTTGTATGTGCAAGAAGGCATTTTAGCAAGGTTACTACAAGGCGAGCTATAAGGGTTCAGGGTCCTGAGTTTTGAGCGAGGGGTGGGATGCTGGGTTCTTGTTGAGGATTTGAATTTAAGTTACCACAATAGGGAATCTATAGTAATTAGTATGGTTTCTTTATTAAGGCAACAAGAACCCAGGATGAGCGTAAGACTTGAGTAACTCAAGGTTTTGGAAGGTGGTAGGATTCACGCCCCAGAGGACCCACGCATGCCCCCAAAATCTGACTAATATAGAGACCTTATATGGGTGGTTGCAAATTATGGTCCCTTTTGGGGCCCCTATTATAATACGGCACTTCTTAATTTTGACAACTATCCATATAATTACCTATACTATTGTTGGGGGGTTCCTTATTGTAAGTATAATATAATATCCCCGCAAACCCTATTCTACTTATTAAGGCCCCGATATTATCCCTCATCGCATCTCAGGAACCCCTTTACAAGGGGCAAGCTCAGCGGCAAGGGGTTTCCTGCCGCGCGCTTGGAGCCGGGTGCGGACGCGTCTTTATGATTATGCTCTTGTTGGAGCCACCATTACCGGCCCCCTAACCCCCAAACCCTACACCTTACCCAAAGGCCCCAAAGTAGTTCCTTTTGGGGGTTCATATATAGAATTCTATAAGGTAATCCCTAAAAGAAATTACTTTGGGGCCTTTGGGTAAGCCCTCACCACTGGGACTGTTCATCAACAGACGTCGCAGGAGGGTTGGGGTCGGCAGTTGGTTGATCAACTCCCGGGGAGCATAATGGGTAGGTTGACAAAATGCTAATATAGGGTTTCGGGTTTTGTTTCAGGACTTCAAGGAAATATTCTGAGTATTTATTCTGACCCCTATATTATCTGATGCATTCAGCTGGGCTTGCTGCTGTCTCAGGAGCACCCTGACCCTGCCGAACCCGAAGGATTCGAAGTAAGGACTCTGCATCCGCTATGCAATCCCTGACCCCTACTCCCTGAACTCGAAACCCCTAAGCCCAAAACCCCTACACCCCTAAACCCTAATCCTTTAAAACAAAACCCTACAGTCTGTCTGTGGGGGGCCCAGGGACCCGCGACGCAGACAGCTCCTTTATTTAATTTGGCCGTGAGATCAGGATTCCTCTTACTGTAGGGGTTTAGGTTTAGTATTTAGAGTTTTATTATTCCAAGTACGAGAGTTAGTATTCGAGGGGGGCTTCATGTATCATGGGCCCGCCATGAGTGGTGATAAACCCTAAGGGTTCATGTACTCATATAGTATATACATTGGCACCAAAGTACTTTTAAGGCCAAAGTATATACTATCTGGGTACATGGACCCTTAGGGAAATACTCAGTGTTTATATTAACCTTATAGTTAGGGCCCTTGACCCTTTCAGCCTGGAAGCATAGGGTTTCTTACCTTCGGTTCTAAACCTCCAAGGTACCTGGCTCTGAAGCTGGCGAGCTCGCTCAGAGGTGACCCTTCGTTTAGGGTTTTACGGCTCTTGGGTTTTAGGGTCTATTGGATTTTGCGCATTTGTGACTTGCTGGCTGGAGAACAAGACGAGGGCAGAAGCTTACTATAAACTTTAAACCCGACAGCATAACTGCGAGACCCATATGGGTAGTTCTCTAAATTAGGGTCCCCAAAGTAGTACGGCACCCTTACAAGAAGGACCTCAATAAGGATTCTAATTTAAAGAACTACCCATATAGTACCTTAATAGAAACCCTATAGAAACCCCTTTAGATCCCTTTAAGAACCGTAAGAAGGGACCCTTAATTTAGACAACTACCCGATTGAAAGCATCCCCGAACCTCCAGACTCCAACATCCCTTAATTAAAGAATATACCTTGAGTTTTCGTAGGATCCCTAACATGATTTGGGGGTATATGCCTTAAGTAAGGGATATTGGAGTCTCTGGGAGCCCTAAATCCCATAGATCCTCTATAGATCCCTTAAAGGAACCCTAGGTATTCCTTACTTAAGGGATATTGGAGTCTCTGGGAAGCCCGAAAATCACAAAAGCGTAGACAAGACAGCCCGGGCCCAGATCCTCCGAAGCCCATTGCCCTATGGCCCGAAGGGTCCATGTACCCATGCATTATAGGAAGTCTACACATATATATATATATATATGTATTGTAATGTAATGTAACGTAATGCAGTGTAGTGCAGTGTAAGTATGTATGTATGTGTGTATGTATGTATGTATGTATGTATACTTGGGACTATAAGGCCAAAGTATTTACTGTCTGGGTTCACGGACCCTGAGGGTTAGCACATGCACGCATAGACTGCCTCGGACTTCAGAACTCTAAAATTATGTAAACCCGAAGCCCGAAACTCTAGTAACCCTTCGTTCACGGGCTTAGCGGCAGAGCATTTTGTTTAAGAGCCGAAGTTTAGTCGAAGTACAAGTTTCCTGGTGCTGCAGCTTAGTGGATTTGGGCTTGCAAAGTAACTTGGGGTTTAGGGGTAGGCTTTCGGTTTTGGGATGGAGGGCTAGGGGGGCTTTAGCAAATTGGCATAGCCTGGTGTCTCGCCCTGCAGGTACAGCTTCTTCCCTGCACAGACGAAGAGAGCGGTCCACTCGGACGCCACAGCATGCCCTAATTTGCACATGCTGAGCGGGGCTCTGCGAAAGACGAACTCCCCCCGCCCAAACTGGTCATCATCCATATTTGTAGAGACTGCCACGATCAACCAGAGGCACATGCAGTCGATATTTGTGAGGTTCCTCTCAAGTCTGACAGCACTAGCGCAGGACTCATGCATCCCACAGTCGCCTCACATGAATCTCCAAGCAGTTTTAGGGTTTTAGGGTGTAGGGTTGCAGCAGCATCATGCGGTTTCTCAGTGGCAACAGACACCGGCATGCAGAGCCTACACGAAACAGTTGGACTAAATACGCGGGCCGAACCAGCCACTGCCCTGAACCCGAAATCCCGAAGCTCAACATGCAAACCCGCGATGGCCCTCGACGCCGATGCTGCCATCGCTGCCACCGCCAATGATCCAGCACGAGGGATTCCCTTGCAGTCCTTGAAGGCCATTGGCAAGTCTTGCAGTGTACAGCAACATACGTCCTGACAAGCACCCACTGCCTGCCTGAGGTCCCTTCAAACCCTGCGCCCCTGCCAATTCCTTGGGAAGTAATGAATAATCGGCCAGCTTTCCATTCATTTAATATTTATTCCTACCTGTGCATGTGCACACATACATGTACGTTGCGGTTTGCGTGTTTGGGATGCCCCGAAGAGGTACACATAGAATATAGTCTGATGCAACGTAGTATTATAAACGTCATATGCCTCTATATATATATATATATATATATGTATGTGTGTGTGTGTTAGTGTATGCCCTTGCTCATGTATGCATATGTGTGTGTATGTAATGCAATGCAATGTAATGTAATGTCATGTGTTGCATTGCAATGCAATGGACTGTGCTGTGCTGAGCTGCCCTGTGCTGCGCTGTGCTTTCAAAAGTGTTGCAATGCAATGCAAATGCAAATGCAAAAGCAAATGCAATGCCATGCGATGTGATGTGATGCATTGAAATGTAATGCAATGTAATGCAATGTTATGTTATGCATGTATGTATGTATGTATGTACGCATGTCTGCATGAGGTTTTGAAGCGGTGCTGTACTGTGTCCTGCATGTTTGTCTTGCGAGGCTGTCACCATTACATCTTGCAGGCGGGAGTTTGCGAAGTCGAGACGTTTTGGGTTCAAGATTTGCAGCAATAGAAGTCCGAGACCCGTAGAAACCCTTACTTGGAGGCTCATGGGTTATTTCAAAGGGGGGGGGGCATCAGTAGGGTAACTAGAGTTAGAGCCATTAGGAGACTTACAACCCCACTTATAGCTACCCATGAACCTCCAAGTAGTGTGAGGCCATGGCCTTCAACTTGCTCAAGGTCCGAGGATTCGGGCTTTAAGGTTTAGGGTTTTAGGGCCTAGGGTTTTAGGGTTTTAGGGTTGTAGGGTTTAGGGCTTTAGGCTTTAGGCTTTAGGGGTTTAGGGTTTTAGGGTTGTAGGGTTTAGGGTTTTAGGCTTTAGGCTTTAGGGTTTTAGGCTGTAGGGTTTAGGGCACTTCAGGAGTCTCCAAGGGTCCAGCCCAACCTTTTCGGGTTCCTTCATGTGTCATGCCAGAATCCAAGGTTTATTTAGTTGGGTACGTATCATCCGGGATTTTTTATTGGAGTAAAGATATCATATAGATAAGCAAGAATAAAAGGATATATGTATGCCTGTATGTGCGTACGTAAGTATGTATTTGTGTATGGTTGTATATATATATATATAATCCAAGGATCCAAGGACTAATTGCTCAAATGAATATACCTCGTATGGGTCTACAATAAAAGCCTTATAAATTATAAACCCAAGAGAACAGCTAGCGACCTGAAGTCACTGCCAAGGACGAGGCCTGTATTGATCGTAATCGCCTGTCCCACTCCCGCCCTAAGCCCTAAATCCCACCTGCAGCCCAGAGTGCCTACCTTCTCAAGGAACTATATAAACAAACCACAGTACCGAACGCTGGAACGGTAGGGTGTTTTCAACCCTAAAAAGCCGAGCTTGTGGGCTTTTCTTTACAGGCGATGCAAGCTTTGAGGGAACGGTGGCGGGCTCAAGGTCGGGTCTGGGATTCTCAATGTTGTATGTCATATGAAGTGTATTCGTACATATACAGTGTGTGAGTGTATACATATGTACATATACATATATATATATATATATATATATGTTTGTTCATCTAATATAGGTTAAGGGAGTGTATAGTATATGTGTATGTATGTATACTTGTATCCTTATCTGTCTGTTTAACCCTGCACCAGACACACACCCGAAGCTGTAAGAAGAGGGATGCCCTCCGCGACCTGCGCCTTGTTCCTGACTGAAAATCGAGGAAAAGAAGTTTGAAGACACTCGCATCAGAACGCGTCCTGGCAGCAAACCCAAATGTCTCTGTCATTCAGTTACGTGGTCGAACTTTTCAATGTCGACAGCGCTCAGTTTGCTGTCTAGAATTTAGGAGAGCCTGATGAATATGGTGGTTTAGTCGCCTGTCGGGTCAAACACAAAATCCCTGCTGCGGAGGAGACTTCTCCAGCCGTGAGCCATACTTTAGGCTTCAGGGGCTTTAACAACTACCAATACTATTTTGACGGTTCCTTATCATGATTATAGTATCGTCGGCCCCAAAACCCTATTCTAATTATTAAGGCCCCTATATTATGCTGTTGTGCGTCTACGCAGCTAGTGCGACACCCCACTTTTTGACAGCAGACCCCCGGAGGCTGTCAGCTACATACATAGCCACGTCACAAATCCGAAACTGAATAGAAGCATAGCATGCTTTCGCACTGTTGCACATTCTCATGACCCGGCCGTATGAAATCACCTGCATAATTACGTACATGTGCACACGCACACACACACACACACTCATGAACGCATTGTTGATTTACGTTTACGAAGTGTTCGGGGCCTTGTGGATGGAGCTCGATGAAACCTCACTCAAAGTATTGAGGCAGACAAAACTTTGTGCTGAACCGCAAAGAAATCCCGACAGAAGCCTTTGACTGATCTGAAACCCAAACGCAAGCCTTTAACCAATAAGCGGTTGCCGGAAGCCGAGGGCTGTTGATGAGTTGGAAGACTACTTCCACCTGCCCCGACATGCATTGGAGAGCCGCAAGGCAGAAGTGACGCTGTGGCCGCATTGCCGGGCTTGAGGCATCTAGGGTTGTGGGCGAGTTCTGCAGGCTTCGGAATACTTGGCGCTGGAAGGTTCGCTAAAGGACTACAGCAAGCAATTGGCTTCAAACCCTTCCCCAAAACCCCCCAAAAAAATTCTGAATCGCCTAAGCTCAGGACTCCACCCACAGGATCTAAGTAACCCTGTAGAAATCCCACTAAGCCCCCAAACCAAAACCCCAGGGACCTTCTGCCCTCTGCTCCAAACCCCAAAGGCCCCCAACAGTCGGCTTTGCCTTGTGCAACACCCCGGGCCGTGCGCCTCTATTTGGGTTTAGGGTTTCTGAGCTCGGCAGGCCTTATGTACCCAAATAGTACAGATTTTGGCCTCCAAGTAGTCCCGAGATGGGTACTTTGGGGTCAAAGGCCAAAGTATATACTATTTGGGTACATGGACAGGGTCGTGGTGCTAAGCCGTAAAAAGCCCTAAACCCTTAACCGCGACTTACCGGACATGGGTTTATAGGGCCTTTTCGGACGGAGTGTTTTTTTAGGACTTGGTTTAGGGTCTAGGATTCTGTAGAGGTTCTTTAGGATTCTGTCAGGGTTGGTTACGGGTATTTGCGGGTTGAAGGTGTATACAAGGGCCTTATTAGGTTTAGGCTTATGGCTTCCGGTTTTCCTGGGTTGAGGGCTTCGGTTTTGAATGAAGGCTTTCCTGCTCTGTTGAAAAGATAGAATTCGGAGTTCAGAGTTCGCACGTACATTGACACGTATATATATATATATATATGTATGTATGTATGTATGTATGCATGCATGCATGCATGCATGCATGCATGATGTATATATATATATATATATACATATATATATACACATGTCTGCATGCATATGTATATATGCATATACATATGTAAGTACATACACACATACATAGATATCCATGTGTTTCTATATATATATATATGTGCGTGTGTGTGCCCATGTGTGACAAGTAACATGCATGTTTGTGATCTTGTACCTGAGGGCTCAAGTTTCGTGCTCAAAACGGCAGGGTGTGAACTCCTGCACTCCAAAACCCTAAACCCTAAACCCTAAGCCCCTAAACCCTTAAACCCCAAACCCTAAACCCGAACCCCTAAATCCTAAACCACTACCTACATCCTGTGGCCTACCTGAGCCCTCTGATCCCGAAAACTTGTGGTTTAAACCCAATGTCTGGATCTACGTATTCCGGGTTCAGGACGGTAGACACGAGAGATGTATAAAGAAACGTGTATGTGTACATATATGGTTGAAAAATACTTATATGTATATATACAAGTTTTTTATATGGGTCTAAATGGGTAAGTACAAAATATTGACACGATACTTAGACCATAGGTTCTTTCTATGCCCCTTTCATCCAGCCGTCCATCCATCCATCAATACATCCATCTATCTATCTAGAATTCTAGAATCACTCAGTGGCCCAGGTTTCGTTCAACTCCCACACAGAGTCTCGGGTTGCTACATCAGTTCTATGATCGAGTGGCCTCATCATTGGAACAGGGTTGGGGGAGGTATATTCGAGTATAGCTATCATAAGCAAGAGCAAAACATATGGGTAGGTATACGTAATTATTCAGGTTTCTATACCAACTGTCAACCGTTCACCCGTCCCAGCTCTCTCTTCATCCAGCTTTTCGCCATATGCGGCCGACAATTTGCAAGAACAACCAAGACGACAAGTATGCATGAAGATTTACATGATCATCTTTCGGGCGCTGATGGGGATGAAACTCGAGTTAAGGTCTGAAGTGAAAGACCCGAAGTGAAAGACCCTTCATATTCCTCGACTCTAATGAAGAGTGCATGAACAGGCCATGTGCCGGAGAGCCATGAACCCGAACCCCGAAGTACCGAAAGCCTTCAGCAGTACTGTCCTACTTGGATGTTCATGGGTAGTTATAAGTAGGGTTATAGGTAGGGTAACTATACTTATAACCCATATTAAAGGGACTTATAACCCCCCTTATAACTACCCATGAACCTGCAAGTACTGTCCTAAAGCCCAACCTAGACCCAAACCGTGGCTCGGGGAGGCCATAACATACCTGACGCACGGCGACGATTCTCCTGACATTCCCAGCCGGAGCCCTGGGTTGCACCCACTTCTTACGGGGCTTGAACCCAACTCCAGAAAATCCCAAAACTCCAGAGTCTTGAAACGTGTCCAATCAAGCAACACACCCACACACACACAAGGGGATCCCAATATAGTACCCTAAACAGTATAGGATCCTTATTATAATAAGGTACACACACTTCGAGCCTTCAACCCGATCACGACTCCAACGCCTCGGAGTGGAGATTTCCTGACTGATCCAAGTTGTGTGAAAGGCCTCACACGCAGATTTCGTATGATGATTGCTACTCCATGTAGGATGACGAGAATGTTTGATGCTGGTTTTGGCGATGTTGATCTTTCCCAATGCTACCTATTGTTTCCTCGTGTTATTTGTACCTCAACAGAAACATTTCTGATTGCCAACATGATTCCGACTGGCACTACTAAAGCCATCACTAACATATTCATGATCATCGGTACGTTTGTTAGTGGCAACTAATCATAGCAAAACTAGTTTTGTAATGTTACTGTTGTTGTTCTCATGTGCTTTGATTGGCATTACGATCGTACGATCGTTAGTATCAGCATTATTGATGTTCGCTTTCTGGAGGCGCAGTTGCTCAAAGGTGCCAGGGTTCAGCTTGTAGAGACCTCTTTTCCTCGACCAAATGGCGGACAATCCCGTTTGGAAGGCATGTGCCGTGGCTGCCAGATGTTAAGAGGTTTTGGAAGTTTAACACCTTGTTGCGAGCTTTCGAATTTGATACCGGCCAAGCTAGGCGAGAGGGGCAACTTGGGGAACCGGAGTTTAGGGGTTATAAGGCTACAGTCCTAGGAATCTCAAGTTTAACGCACAAGGTCCAAGGCGAAGTGGGTGCTGAGTTCAGTAACAGCGCACCATAGTCGAAATGTTCCTCTGCACCCCGAAACCCTTGACTATCCAACTCCTGCAAACCATTTTGAACTAAATCCTGAACCCTGTGCAAATCAAATCCGAATCTTCAATTGCATACCTGACGCCGCAGAACCCGAAAGAGGCCCCCGAAGCCTTTCAGATGGAGGTCCTCAAGCCGTTAACCTTAAATCCTAAAGCCTAAATCCTGAACCCTAAACCCCTAAGGCCCCTAAGCTAAATCCTAAACCCTCAATCCTCAAGCCTACATCCTAAGCTCGCACCCCCATGCACCGCAGCAGCGAACCCTGTGGATCGGGTCAGTTGCAGGATTCAGGCTTCAGGGTTTACGTAGGGCTCCGCTGGTTGTGAGCTTAAGGCTTCACTTTAGTGTTTAGGCTTTCGGGTTTAGGGCTCTAGGACTTTAGGGTTCAGGGTTTAGGGTTATTTCAGGGCTTATGTGGGGCCTTAAAACTTAGAGTCTAGTGCTCCAAGGGCTAGGGCTTCACCTTGTCCTTAGATCTAGGCCTGCACGGTATATGAGTGTAAAAATTTCAACCTACTGAAAAATACCAATCCAATACTATTTTGGTGGGTTTCATTTTTATAGTGGAATATACCGTAAAACCCTTTTCTAATTATTAAGGCCCCTATATTCTACCCTTTTAGGAACCCTGATAGAGCCCTTTAAGGACCCAAGGATCCCTTCAGAGGAACCCTAATCTATTCAGCACTTTGCAAAACGTCCGAGGCAAGCCCTTCGCTACTGGCTCCCTTGCTGGAATGCTCCCTGGCGATGTAGCTCTAACCACTTAATACAGGATTTGGGGTTTAGGGTTTAGGTAGCTTTAATTCGGGTTTAGGGTTTAGATTTTCGGGCTTAGGTAGCTTTAATTCGGGTTTAGGGTTTAGATTTTCGGGCTTAGGTAGCTTTAATACAGGGTCTGAAGAATTGGTACCACTAGTCCCTTAGAGTCCTTATATAATTAGCATTAGTCCAGTCACCCGGTATTTTCCCTATAGAACTACCGTAGTGGGTTTACAGTCGTGATTCACGAGTGCGGTTCCAGTTCGAACCTGCAGTCGGCCCGAAAACTTTCAGGCATGAGAACTCTATGAGACCTGAGAAGCTGGTTTCAGGATTACTAAGGCTTCGAGGGTCTAAGCCCTGAGGCTTAACCCTCATGTACGCAGAGGCTGAACCTTAAATTTGGACTGCTTTTGGTGTTCCCCTCCTCCGTAGTACGTGGCTCTCAGGATTATGCACGTTTGGCTCAATGCTGCAGGCTCTCGGCCCAAGGCTAACAATGCAAGGGTCACTTTAACCCCAAATAACAACCTGCCTTTTTGATGACTTATATATGAAGAATTCATAACAAGGAGCCCTAAAAAGGTAGGCCTTCTAGGGTTCAGGTAGGGTTCGATGTCTGGGGAATGGGTTTAGGGTTTAGATTTTGGTACCTTGTGTCTGCGTTGTAATCTGGCCTCAACCCCCGGGCAAGCTTGTGCCCGCAACTCCCGACCAGAGTGCCAAGCGCCAAACTCCAGAAGCGGCTTAATGTAGGAACCTGATTGAGAAACCCTGGGCCTATAACCCCAAAATAAGTAGGATTCAGTATACAATACCAGGAACCCAAACGAACCCAAACCCTAAACCCTAAACCCTAATAACGGCTCCCAAGGTTCTCTTACTCAGGTTCCTACATTAGGCTTTAAAGCTACGCCCTACACCCAAAAGGCTCCTTCCCGCCGCCATTCATCTGGGAGTTTCCGAAAATTAGGGGTACCTTTTTTGGGGGGTCCTTATAGTAAGGATCCTAGTATTTAGGGTACTAGGTTAGGGTCCCCTATTTTCGGAAACTCCCATGTCCCGGGGGGAGAATCGGCCAACTCTTGTCCGAAGTGTTCTTAGTAAACCCTACACCCTGAACCCTGAAACCTAAATCCTACAAGCCCTTAACCTGTAGGGTTGAAGGGAACTCCAAAATATAAAGGTAATTGTTTAGGCCCCTATATCATAATTTTCCTTGTAGATCCCTTATAGTAGCCCTTATAGGCCCCTTTAAAGGAACCCTTGAATACCCTTATAGATCCCTTACACTAGCCCTTCTAGACCCCTTTCAAGGAACCCTTGAATACCCTTATAGATCCCTTATAGTAGCCCTTATAGACCCCTTTAAAGGAACCCTTGCAAACCCAAGACCATCCGCGACAGAGGGATCCAAAAGGCTCCCGAAGCTGCGAACCGCAGGAGCTTACTATAGGGGCCTAATAAGTATTAGAATAGGGTTCCTTTAAAGTTTAAAGGGGCTCTATAAGGGCTACTATATAGGGGCTTTTATAACGATGTAGTATAGGGGCCTAAATGACTACCTATACCATTTGGGGGGTTCCTTACAATATTTATAGTATAGTGGGCCCCAGAACCCTATGCTAATTATTATAAGGCCCCTATAGTAGACTGTTAGAGGTTAGGGCTTTTGGGCTTGTCAGGGTTGAGGGATCAGGGGTTCTGGGTTTGGGGGTTCAGGATTTAGGGGTTTAGACCTTGAGGGTTTAGCCACAAAACACACACACACATACACAGAGCTCGAGGTTTGCGACCTGCTGCATTCAGCCGATTGACATGGTGAAGGTCCGTATCCAGCTGACTGCTGGCACCGCCGAGGCCGAAACCGCTCCTGTGTTCTTTTGGTTCTCAAGGTTCCAATGCCCGAAGTTCAGCTACCCATATAGTATGTCTACATACATATGTATATATATATATACATGTATAGATATGTGTATAGTGTGTGTGTATATATATATATATTCATTTGTTTATATATGTGTATTTAGGGTTTTTTGTGTACTTAAGCCCTACAATACCTGAATAGGGTTTACTTTATACCATATGGCCCTCAGGACATTTTCTCAGGACTTCTACTTGGGGGGTATCGGGCTTATGCTTCGGGGTTTAGGGTTTGGGATAGGGCCTATGCTTTGGGGCAGCCCCCCCCCCTCCTAGCGTCTGAAATTTCAATTCGTCTCGTTCCATCTGAACCGAATTTCCTGTTTTTGATCCATTACCTCGTGCAGATTATCCTCTGTTCGGCTTGAGGCTTGCAAGCTTGAGTGTCTGTGTAGCCCAGAACATGAAAGATATCGCAGGTGTGTAAGTCTGCAAAAAAAATTGGCCGACGTCAGGCATGGGGTAGTATATGGTCGGTACATGTCGGACCTAAAGCCGTGTGCAGGCAGCTGGGCCAGTCACCATCGTCCCCGGCTCAGCCTTTGCAACCGCTAAGCACAGGCATGTAGGTTGTACCGAGGCGCTTAGCTCTTTTTCCTTGGTTGGGTTGCCGTGTTTCCACATCAGAGGGTCCTAGCCTGTTCGACAACATCGCCGGAACTGAGTGAAGGACTTGATGCGTGACTTGGGCTCGTAGCTGTTGAGCAAACTGTTGTCGGAGGTATGTAGGAATTCAGGATTGTGCTGCAGGTGTTGGTTTAAGCACCTGGATGCTCCTGCTAGACCTGGGGGTTGGGCAAGCATTGAGTCAGGTGTGCGAAAGTGCAGCCTCATGACCTGAACCAGACCCGTAACAGATCCTCGGGTTTAGATGCGAAGCCTTGATTGACTGGCTGCTGGAGTCTGCCAGAAAACATTTAGAAATTCCCCATACTCTTTCAACCCACAGTACCAACCCCTCAAAACCCTCCATAAACGCGCAGCCCCTAGGCCCTAAACCCTGTAATCCCTAAACCCTACAGTCTTAAACCCCCCCCTAACTCCTAAGCCCCCATTGCCCTCCTATTTAGGCGGGGAATATGCTCAAGAACGAGGGCGTTGCGGCCTTCTATACCGGCCTTACCGCTGGTTTGACGCGCCAGGCCTTAGCTGTGAGGGTTGCTTTGAGTTGAGTTTTCCTATAAGGATTCCTTCAAGGATTCCTTGAAGGGTTTCTGTGAGGGTTCCTGTGACGCTCCTTAAGTGTTCCCTTCAGGCCTCCTGTAAAGGAAAGTCGTATAAGTATAAGTCCCTTAAAGGATCCCCAAAGCAGCCCTTATGGGCTTTGTAAAGAGCTCTCTAGGGTGTTGGGGTTTACACTGCAGTTTAGGATTTGAGGCTTGGGATTGAGAAGGGCTTCATAAGCATATATAACAGCAGGGTTAATATACGCGTAATATAACCTATTAGCATTCGACAGGTTTTTTGTTTTTGAACCGAGGGTACTCTAATGAAGGTTTGCTAATCGCGGCTTCGGATGGGACTCATCACGGTGACAAAGGGGTCTTGTAATCACATAACCTATGCCTGCTCTTCCCTGATGGTTCCATGTGTGGAGTTCCCGACTGTATGGTTGGGACGCCATACTAAAGAAACCAGATAGCAAACAAAGAAACTGCATGGAGAGTAGAGGAGGGTAAGGGTTCCGGATGTGGGGTTAGGGTTGCAGGGTTGGCGGTTGTGTGTTTTTGACATGCAGCTTGTACCTCCAACCCTTACCATATAAGCCGTCAATCCTAAATTCGATCAGCATTCCGAGTAGTTTCTAGCGATGAAGCCCGAAACCTTGCAAGCCTGATTTCATGTCAACATGGTAGCCCCAGGTCAAATCTTGACCGGGCCCGTTGTAGAAGTTCTCCAATGTGTTGGGTTTATAGGGCTTATGGTTTTTATTGCTACCTGGTTTCATTGATGATTTGGCTGTCCTGGTTAACTAGAAGGGCGATTACGCTGCAGAGTGTTGTTACGGATGGCTATTGCATTGCATTTTCTGGAAACCTGTGTAACGAGTAAGATGTGGTAAGACTATTCCTTAGGTTTCTTTATCACAACTACCGCATGAAATACTCCAAAAACCCTACTCTAATCATGAAGGCCCGGATATTATACCCTTGTAGTAACCTTATAGAACCCTTTAAAAGAACCCTACTCTAATCATCAAGGCCCGGATATTAGGGCTTCAGCAGTGTGCTGGGGAGTGAGGAACCCTCGGAACCTTTCTGCAATCTGGAACCTTTGCAGAAGCCTGCACGGAATTTATCGAACGTTGCATCCGAATGCTCGGATCAGGTAGCGGAATATGTCGCATTAGTCACTAGTATCCCTTGATATTGCAGACATACATACATACATACATACGCACATGCATGCATAGCATACGTACGTACGTACATACGTACATACAGGCATACACCCACACATAATTATGTATATGTATGCGTTTCTTTTCATGTTTTATTTACTCCAAAGCCTCTTCTAATCTTTAAGGCCCGTGTGTCGAAGCCTTTCAAGCCCTCATACAACCCTGTAAGCCCTCACAAAGCCCTGCTGATCTGCTGATTGCGCCCCCTCGACCACCCTAAACCCTAACCCCCCGCCCCCCCAACCCCCCAGAGCAGGTTGTCTACACCGGAGCCCGGCTGGGTCTCTTTGATAAGTTCACCGGTATGGCCTTGCACTCAGGGGCTCCAGTCTACGCATTTTCTCAAACGACTACGATTGGTGCTAGTCTTGGCAGTACCTGCTGCTTAACTGCTACTAGTGTCATGATTGTTGCTGCTATTCTTGTTGTTGCTGCTGTTCTTGTTGTTGCTGCTGTTGCTATTGCTGTGGTGCCGTTGCTGTGGTGCTGGTGCTGTGGTGCTGGTGATGTGGTGCTGGTGGTGTGGTGCTGTTGCTGTGGTGCTGTTGCTGTTGCTGTTGCTGTTGCTGCTGCTGCTGTTGTTGCTGTCGTCGTCGTCCTCGATGTTGTAATCGTCGTCATTGCCAGTATCTTTTCCGTTATGACTATCTTGACGATCGTTGTCGGTTACGTACACGGTCGCTAACATTGTAAACATAAGCATGAATACCATTATCCGTATCAGCACTAGCGGCATTTGCATTTTCATTATAAATGCCGCTGTATCAACATTAACATTGCCATTATCGTTTATACCTTTGACAAACATTTGTGTTGGGAGCGGCTTAGGTACCGGATCTCGATACTTTCAATCGGAGAACTGAACAGAAGGATGAGGGATAAAGAGTCTGGAGTGCAGAACTTCTATGTTGGGACCCGGACTGTATCCAGTGTTCGTGACCTGGGATACATACAGATGGGCATTTCCAAAAATAGGGGATCCTAATATGGTACCCTAAATAGTAGGATCCTTATTATATGGACCCCAAAATAAGGTACCCCTAATTTTCGGAAACTCCCAGATGGGTCTCGATGAGCATCGAAGCCTCAAGGCAATTTCGGAAGTGTCCGGGAGGCTTTACAGGACATGCACAGTTGTGGCAGAGTCGCAGCTTCGATAGGTGTAGATTTACGGTGTTGGGTTTAGGGTTTAGGGTTGTGAAGGGGTTGCGGTCTCTGGTTTAGCAAGAGCCTCAGGCGACAGATTTCAGGATTCAGATGGTTCTGGACTCTCCTGTGAAGTGAAGCTGATAGAAACCGCGAAGGTTTGTCTGGCTGCCAGATCTTCATAAAGAGACTGATGACTGATGTGTTTATGTACATTAACACTTATATATATATATATATATACATACATGTCCGTTCACACGCACACATGCACGCTTTCTTTTCAGTTGTTGAAAGCTAATATTAACAATAAGTTCTTTGCAGCTTCAACCTAACCGGACAAGCGTAAGCTCCAAGCTCCGTCATTCCTGGCGCATTGAACCATGTACAATATACATACACACATGTCTACATGCATACATGCATATAATATTTATATACATATACATACATGGTTAGATAGTTAGGTAAATAGTTCGATAGATCTGTATTTATATAGATATAGATGTAGATATAGATATAGATATAGAGACACTTTTTATATATACAGATATACATATAAACATTGATATTGATATTCAGAAGATGAGAATATCAGAAGGACCCTCAGAGGGGGTAAGGAGGAAGAGGGTAGGGGGCCTTAAAACCCCCCAAAAAAAGACTTCATAAAAGTTCCCTACCCCTGCCCCCTTACCCCCATAAGGGTCGCTATGAGAACACACCAAACTTTCGGCTCCCCACAGTGAACCCCGAAGCCAGGTAGTTCGAAACCACTTGACACCCTGTGGCCGGAAAGCCCAGTACTCTTCGAGCAAAACATAAGCGTCGTGCCCCCTAATTCTGTTCGGAATGTCTTGGCCCCTGTATAGTAGGCTGGTGATACCTGAGAATGTTTAGCGACTGGTGACTGTGTGCTTGGGGTTCAACAGCTCTGGGGCAGAAATCTGAGACGAATATGTAATCAGCGGTTTTAGGGTTTTTAGGGCTTAGGGTTTTGGGCTTGAGAAGTGCAAGGTCAAGCAGCCGGGCAAACAGCTGAGCTTCGCTGAGAACGCAGGCTCAGTGCCCACACCTTGAGGGTCTACCTTAACCCTGAAGAACCTACCTTTTTAAGGACTTGTATAGGGAAATCATAATAAGGAACCCTAAAAAGGTAGGTTCTTCAGGGTTAAGGTAGGGCTTGCATCAGCGGCGGTGCTCGAAATACGGTTATCCATGATGGGTACTTCTTCCGATCCTTGTAGGTTTGGTTTTGTTCGGCTCAAATAATCCTACCTTCACGCGAGCAACCCTTTGTGGGGCAAGTTTCTCAGGCTGCACCACCAGCCCCACTATTCTCACCATAAGGCTAAACCCTAAACCATAAGATCCTGGTTCAGAAGCTCGGGCCAAGCCTACCTTAAAACTGCCATAGCCCACTTTTGCGTAGGTCCTCATTACACGATCGAAACCCTTATCTAGAATTTGTAGGGACCCCACAGAAAAACTGTAGGTTCATGTTAAACCCTATGCCCCGAAGTCTACTTCACAACAGCCTGGAACTGTCATAGTCCACCTGGGGATCCAAAAAACATTGCATTAAGGGTTATGATTTAGGGTTTAGGGCTTACTCAGGTGTCAGGCTATTATGGAGGGTTTGGTGCGTCAGAAAAGCATACAGCTCCGCCGAAATTATAGGGTTAAGGGTATAATGCTCGGGATTTATAGGGTTTAGGATTTAAGGTTTAGGTTTACGGCTTCTCAGGGTGTATGGCTTAGGGTTCAGGGTCTGGGGTGTAGGGTTGAGGGTTAAGGAAATTCCTATTGATGCGGAGTAGATAAACTCTATTGAGGGTACGTTTGGGGGTGGGCGGGGCAGAAAGCGCTTCATACCGAGCCCTGCATCCACAATCCGAGACCCTGACCCCGAAGTGCAAGTTTTTCTTTCCACCCTCTGCACCTCCCAACGAAAGTTGTCGAAACCTTACACCTGCAACGCTAACCCCTAAACGCGTCGAATCCAAGAGCCCCCAAACTGACAACCCTCCCCCCGACAATCTAAACAAATGAAACCTTGCGCCGTTTAACCCAACGTTTCTGCGATTGGGAAGGTTGCGCTTTGTCTGCTGGTGGTCTGGCGGCCCTCGTTGGACCCTCTCACTGTGCTTTGTAAGGGTGGGATGCTTCTAAGCTCGGGCTTATGTTTGTTGGCTTTGATAACGGCTTATTACCCCGAGGGTCCAAGTAGCTAATAATCACATACTCTCCCAAATTGTTGCCTACATAGCTAATGTCCTAAACCCACGTACCTTATTACTGGGTCCTTTGGACCCTTGGGGTCATACCCAGACTAGAACGAGACCCCAGAAGCTTGCTGTAGGGGCCTTTGTAATTAGAATTGGGTTTTGGGGGAATGCGCTGCTTGCCTCGGGCTTGTGAGGAAATAGGAGCCTTAATGATCAGAATATACTAGAATACTAGAATAGTATTCCTCAGGTTTCCTTACTTTTACTTACTGTGACAAGAGTATCAAATGCCCCAACATCATAAGTGTCCTACCAGAGAGCTGCACTTTCGGGTTTGAGATCAGCAACAGGGTTCAGCACACCTCGCCGCCTGCTTTCCCCGTTGATCCCCCTCCTCCTGAATTGTAAACCGACAACGTCGGTTTGAGTTCAGGGCTTACCTGCAAATCCGCAACCCTGTTGTTTTAAGGGCTCAACCCTCTAATTGACGGGTACTAACCTACTATGTTGTAGGGTATACTTGGACACTGAAGAACCTGCCTTTTCAAGGACTTATATAAGGAAATCTGCATAAGGATCCCTAAAACGGAAGATTGATAGAGTCCAGGTAGGGTTCAGGTTTTAGGGCGTCTCCAAGCCACCCGTGGCCGTTGAACCTAGAGACCCAAGTCAAAGAACTCACGCGCCGAGCCGAGGCTGCAAGCGGGTTAAAGCCACTACTGACAAGGATGTTTCTGGCCTTGACTTTGCTATTCCCAAAGTCAGAAATCGCGAACCGTCAGACCAAGCATTGAATCCAAAGCCTGCCAACCCCAAAGATCCTTCCTTCTCGAAGGAAACCCGGCAGATCTTGCACTCATCCGAATGCAGGCTATCGGTGGGTTTGGGACTGGGGGGTTGAGGACTAGGGGGTTTGGGGTCTGGAGTTTGTAGAGTTTTGTGTTAGGGGTTTAGGGCATTAGTTATGACCCACAATTCCAGAAATCCTGAACCGTGAAGCTGTGCAGCCCTGAAGCATTCGCCCAAGCCTTGATTCATTGATTCAGAGTTTGAGGGGTTTGGGTTGAAGGACCGTTAAAGGTTTATCTGGTGTGGCCGACAGGGCAAGATGAAGCCGAAAGCCTTTCAACCCAAGCCGTACACCGTGGGCTGTAGCTGGATCCCCAGCCTCCGCCCGAAATCGGGCTCAGGGGGTTTAGGGTTTAGAGTTTAGGGTTTAGGGATTTTTCGGGATTTAGGGTTCAGGGTTTAGAGTTTTCAGGGTTTAGAGTTTAGGGTTTAGGGATTTCGGGATTTAGGGTTTAGGAACAAGCCCCGTCAACCCTAAACTCTACATGTTAAAGCCACGTTCGTGTCGGAGGCGGACAGCATGAAGCCTGCTGCCGAGCGATCCGGCTACACCAACGTCTTCACCACCATGGGGACCCACGGACACGACTTAAAGGGTTTAGGAGTTCGGGGCGGTTAGGGTTTTAGGGTTTAGGGATCCCCGGGCACTACTTAAAGGATTCCGCATTTAGGGTTTAGGGTTCCCCGGGGGGTGCCGGATCTGGGGTTACAGGGATCAAAGCGTGGGGTCTGGCAGTAAAGAATGCCGGACTCAGTGCTTGAGGGTTTAGGGTTTAGGGGTTTAGGGGTCTAGGGTTTCGGGTTTAGGGTTTTAGGGTTTAGGGTTTAGGGTTCTTGCCTGAACGCGTACAGGAATACGAGTAGCAGAAGCAGCGAATGTAGGAGAAGGTTCACAGTCGCAGTAGCACCAGCATCAACAGGCAGGCTCTAATCTGTCTCAGTAGTAGCGTAGATAACCTCTAGCCTTTTTTTGGAAACCAGCCCCCCCCCCCTCCCAAAAAAAATATCCTAAGATGTACATCCTGGACGAATATCTAAGGAAGATCGTCGCCGCGGAAGGCCCGGCATGAGGGAGCTGATTTGGTCGCAAGGCTTTATATACTAGAAATGCACCTACAGTCTCCATTGTGGTTCCTTGCTGGGGCTATTATAATAGAGTCTTATACTATATAGTACACTACAGTAGTAGTATAAAAGTATGATGTAGTATAGTACAACAAAACTGCTATACGATGCGAAATAGCGTTGGGATTCCCTTCCATCATCTCTGACCCAGCAAACCGTGACTTACTGTTGGCACTGTAGGCTCCAACACGAAGGCAAACCCCTGGCAATCCCCCCCGCAGATGCAACATCGCAAAGCCCCAAAGCAACCAACAAGAAGCAAACTGGTATATTAAGCCTTCCAAAACTCACAAGCCCAGATTGGTAGGTTTCAGCTTGGGATTCCTAAGGCTCCATGTACCTATATACATATAGGCCCTGAAGTAGTCCTTATATAAGCGTGTGTCTATATATATATATATCTCTCTCTCTCTGTATATCGAAATATCTATCTATCTATTTATCTATCTGTCTACCTGTGTGTATATATATATATAGACAGAGAGAGACAGCGAGAGAGAGAGAGAGAGATAAGGAGAGACGAGATAGATAGAAATAGAGAGAGAGGGAGGCAGAGAGAGAGGGGTACTTCAACGTTTAGGGTCCTTTTTTCAGGCCCGGGCGGCCTCTTGGCTGGAGCCGTGCCCACGGCCACCCGCGCCATGGCGCTGCACCGCGGCCGGCTTTAGAATTTGGGATTTTGGGTTTGGGAATTTTGGGTTTAGGGCCGGACTTCGGGTCTTTGTGCAGCTTTCGGGGGGTTTTGCAACCCAAAACCCTGAACCCTAAACTCCACATGGCAGACATTAAGAAGGAGCTTTAAAAAAAATCAAATGAACAAGCCGTGAACTTTCGGTCTGACTTACGCCGCTTTCTCTCTCAGGGTGGAGCTTCAGAGTGAGAATGAGAGCGATAGTCGTGATAGTAAGAACTACCATGATACTAAGGGTACTCTTGCATTGGTTAGTTGGGTTTGGGGGTTTTTAGGTTCAGCATTTTGGGGCGATTGAAGCTGCCGCTGCTACTGCCACCACAACTCGTCCAATCTTGCCTTTGAGAACATCCCCCCCCCCCCCAATANCAAAGTCGGTATATGGAAACGGCTCGGTAAAGCCCCAAACTCTGAATCGGCAGTGCATAACCCCATACCTTCCTGCGCGCCTAGTTGTCGGGCAGGAAGGTATGGGGTTATGCACTGTCGATTCAGAGTTTGGGGCTTTACCGAGCCGTTTCCATATAGCGACTTGTGGGCAAAAGCATACCTTAACCCTGAAGAACCTACCTTTTTAAGGACTTGTATAAGGAAATCATAATAAGGAACCCTAAAAAGGCAGGTTCTTCAGGGTTAAGGTATACTATAAGGGTACATGGACCCTGCCCAAAGCCCTAAGTCCTTCTAATAGTCTCACCGAGCCCTTACAGTACCCCTATGGAACTCTCATAAAAGCCTTACAAACCCGTAGTCAAAACCCCGAGCCCCTTCAGCCGTAAACCCTAAACCTATTTCCCGAACCCTGGGCCCTCAGCGTTTCGCGAGAACCTGAGGAACTTTGGCATGCTCGCCTTCAATGCAAGCGCCAAGGCGGGATGGAGCAAGTTAAGTAGAAGATGCAGCCTGAACACAAGAAGAAGCTGATCTATAGTCCCTCGCCCCTAAATATGTCCGATAGTCGCACATTTGCAGGACGCGCTCGGCAACATGGGAGTCTCAGGCACGAGACACATTGTCGTGGGAGGGTTCAATATAGAAGCCTAAAGACATTGTCACCTTATAGTCCGGCTATAGTCATCGTACAGTAAACCAACTCGTAAACAACCTCTGAGAATCCTTCATTCGCATAGCTGCTGGGACGTCGCAGTTTGGGGAATCCCGTTCAGGAACTAGACAGCCCAGAACTTGCCAGTAGGGCTTGACAGGGCTTTTTTTACGGATTTTGCAGGGTTTTGTAAGCGCATTCGATGGGGTAAGCCCATCCATCTCAACAAGCCCCGAGCTACCCAGAAACCCCAGACGCAAAGACTGAAGGTTTAAATCAGCACCTTGAAGCCCGAAACATCACACACTGAACCCTGGAATCCAAAACCCCAAATAAACTACCTTGTTAAGGATTTGTATAGTAAGGAATTCATAAAGTAGGAAATTGAAAAAGAAAGCCTGGACCTATAACCCTCAAAGTAGTCAAGTAGTAGGATTCATAAAAGGAACCCCAATAAAGGCCCAAGGTTTCTTAATCAGGTTCCTGCATTAGTCAGGAAGCCGAAAACGGTAGGGTTTTCTAGGATCCAGGATAGCCTTGAAATCCGATAATGAAGCGCTGCAAACATGGAAAAGGGCGCTGGATGCCTACGGTTGATGGTATAAATCCTGCATTACCTATATATAAGGAATATACCATAATTCTCATAGTGTAGGGTCATTAAGGTAATGCAGGATTTATATCATCAACCGTAAATCCACGCACCGAAGCCTGAGCTAAAGATTCCAAACCCTGGAACCACCCCGAAAAGGCTCAGAACTTCGGGCTTTGGAAGTTAGGGTTTCTTCATGGGTAGTTATAAGGGTTCCTTTAAGGGTCCCTTTAAAGGGATCTATAGGGGTTCCATAAGGCTATAGGGTTTAGGGCCTACTTGGAGGTTCATGGGTAGTTATAAGTAGGGCTATAAGTAGAGTAACTATACTTATTACCATATTAGGGGACGTATAACCCAACTTATAACTACCCATGAACCTCCAAGTAGGCTTTCGGAATTCTGTTGGCAGGATATGTATGAAGTAGGACAAGAATGTTGGGATAAAGATATGGCCAATGGAACTGGTGTTGAGAGTAGGAGCACTAGAGCGGCATTCTTTAATTAACTAAAAACCCTAAACCCTACACCCTGAGCCCTGAACCGCCTTACCCCCTCAGTCCCTAAAGGTGCTGAAGACGCCCTAACACCCCCAGTCCTGCAGCCACAAATCCTCAAGCCTAACCCCCTAAATCCTTAACCCTAAACCCCGAAATCCTTAACCGCAAACGTAAACTCGAAGCCTCAGGTGCACCCCAGGTCTTCGGTGCGTCTGCCATTGCCGGCTTCTTCGCCTCCTTCTTTTCCTTGCCCTTCGACTTCGTTGCTCGGCAACAGGATTTAGGGTTTAGGGTCTCCTTGATCTTCAACTTCGTTGCTCGGCAATGTCAGGTCAAGGTTGTAGGTTGTGTTTTGGAGTCGTGGCTGTGAAGGTTTAGGATGTAGTGTAGAAAAGGTGAAGATTAGGGAATACGGCTATACAGTTTAAGGTTTAGTCTGGTTTCATGGGTTACTGCAGAGCTGCCAAGGGGCTTGTTGCTCATGATTCTTGAACCTGGGGAGGTCACTAAGATTGACATGCGAGCGAGATGGAGACACGAATCCATGGGTTACAGACTACCGCCGTGCCGTGATTCGGTCTCATGTTCTTTTGAAGCATCACACATTTACAAACCTAGAACGTCAAGTCCGCGACACCACTCTACTCACAGTACGTGTCCGAAGAAGGCAACAAAATCTCCTTGAAGCTGCTCTTCCAGTGAGATGCAGTACTTCATAGGGATCTTAAAGCTTCTCTAGGTTTCCCTTTAAAGGAACCCCTAAACCCCCGAGGTTTCCCCTTCAAAGGAACCCTAAAGTTCCCTGTTGAAGCTACGAGGGCAAGAGTCTCTTCGAAGTGGGGTCTCTTCGGAGCACTGAACCTCAGAAAGCACTACAAGTGCTAACAAAAGCATAAATAATATCTAAACACTCATCACGATTGTGCCACTATGGAGACCGTTCACCACTATATACCGCTTCGGGTACCGAAGCGCTGTTCTTATTCCCTAGGCCCTGGATCAAGCTCTGAAGTTCTAAAGCCGAAGCCCAGGACCGGTTGAGGGTTTATAGTAGAAGCCAGAAAGTTGGAACATCATTCTCCTCATGCCCTTAAGGAAAATTATAAGGGATCCTAGCACGAATCCTCCTAAAGCCATGTTCCAACTTTCTGGCTTCTACTGCAGGGCCAGACCTCAGCGCCGTAGACTCTGAACTCTGAGCCCAGAGCCCGGAACCCTAAAGCCAAAAGCCCTAAAGCCGGGCCTGGTGACATTTTCAGGTGAAGACGCAGATGCAAAAGCAGAAGAAAGACCCGGTGCTTCGGCGGGGAGTCGATTGAGATTGTTTACGGTTGAAGCTTCGGGCCTTGGGTTGTTCTAGTCTTTTTTGGTTTGGGATTCTCGGGGCGCGGGTTTGGGGGATGCAGTCCCACAGGGCACCTAAACCCAGGACTATCAGGTTGCTCCCAGACTCTTGGAGGAGCGCAGCATGTTTCTCCAGGGCTTTGGTTTTGAAAGTTTCCGTTGTTTTGAAGGCCATGGCTTCCTGTCCTTAACCCCTGCACCCCTAAGCCGCTGAAGCCTAAACCCTTAATTAAACCCTAAGCACTAAATTGCCAAACCCCTAAACCTCAATACCTAAACCACTTATAACTGCTAAGCTGCTAAACCCTAAACACTCAGCGCTTACCTTCGGAGGGGTAAAGACGGGGCTGAGCTCCTTGGGCCGGTGCTGGGCTCCGGGGGTCATTCATGCGACCCGTTTTCAGGGTTTATTGTTAAGGACTTAGGGTTCAGGGTTTAAGGTTTAGGATTGGTGTTAAGTTACGGATTTAGGGTTCAGGTTTTAGGGTTTAGGGTTCGTGTTCATGTGCGTAGTACTACTGTTCCTCGTATTCTGCATAGTCGCAGCCCTGGAGTTTCAACAATACCTAGGCCTTCGATGTCAGAGTAATATAGGGGCCTTAATAACTAGAATAGGGTTTGGGGGTAATAATTAGAATAGGGTTTGGGGGTATATTATACTATAGTTCTAATAAGGACCCCCCCCCAAACCCTATTCTAGTTATTAATGCCCCTACATTAGATGCACACTGGACATGACCAACTCTCCGCTCCCCAGGTTTAGCGTCCTATTGTGTAGGGCTTTTCGGGATTTAGGGTGCTATGGCTGTCAGGGCTTAGGGTTTTGAGTTTGGGTTTTAGGCTTTTCTGTGGTTTTTCATCTTCCGGCCAGAGCGCCTATGGCCTGTCATTAAGCCATGTCAGCCAGGAAACGAGGAGGGGGTGCAAGATTTCCTGTCGTGGTGCTTGCGGTTTTAGCTGCTTTAGGGCCAGGTACTTGGAGGTTCATGGGTAGTTAGAAGTAGGGTTCTTTTAAGGGCTCTATAGGGTTTAGCGTGTAGGATTATAGGGTTTAGGGCTTAGGGATAGTTATAAGTGGGGTTATAAGTAGGGTAACTATACTTATAACTTATAACCCATATCAATGGACTTTTCACCCCACTTATAACGACCCCTAAACTCAAAAATCCTACTAGACCCTAAACCCTATGGAGCCCCTGAAGGAACCCGCTTATAACTACCCATGAACCTCCAAGTAGGCCCTAAACCCTATACCCTTATAGAACTATAGATCCCTCTAAAGGGACCCTTAAAGGAACCCGCCTCCAAGTAACCAAAGCCCGAAACCCTTTCGGATCCAGGTGCCAGGGCAGGGGCACCCTTTGGGGCCCGATATGGTTTAGGGTTTAGGGGTTTAGGGTTTAGGGAAAATAAGGGGGACACTAACATAGTACCCTATATAGTAGGATCCTTATTATAAGGACCCCCCGAAACTCCCATATCAGTGCAGCTCCACATTCGGACCCCAAGACAAACACAGGCCAGGCAGTTTCCAGAACACTCGAAGCACCACGACGACTGAGAAGGACGCATAATCATGATGACAGCAATATTGAAAATGCAATTTTTATGTTTCAGTATAATAGTATTAGTATAAGCCTGTATGTGTATATAGTCATCTATGATGCAATGTAATAGCGATATGTAGTAGTATACTACATGAACAAACATAGAATACCTGCTGCCAGGTAAAGATCACATATGTATGTACACACACATTCTTACCAAGAACAAATGAATGTAAAGCAACACTTGTATAAATCTATTATAAATACAACATTGGTGGACATCAGTGACAACAGCACATATCATATCAGTTATAACCATTATACCAATCATAATCACAATAGTCGTAGTTATGCTTATAGTACTTACAACAGACATGAACACTGATAACAAGAATAACAATAGCAATAATCGAGCTACGAATAGTAATATGCGTTCTCATGTTAATGTTATTACTGTTCACTACACCCACAACAACTTTAGCAACAGTTTCAAGTTTCAACTAAACCTATACCAGCTGTCACCACGTCTATAGCAACAGTTGTAAGTACAAGTACAACTATAACTTCGAGTATAACTATAGCAACCATATTGAGAATAGTGGTTACAAACTCATTAACAAGCAAAACGTTACTGATAAGAGATAGAATCACAACCATCAGAATATCTGATATGTCGTTACATTTGCTAGGAAGAATATCATGAAGACGACCAAGAGAATCACGGCTCCACCTCCGCCAAGGTCACCGGCGAGCTCCCTTACAAGAGCTCCATGGACCTTCTAGGGCTCTTTAGCTTACTGTATAGGCCTTCATCATCAGAATAGGGTCGAGGGCATGCATTATACTATACTTTCCTTACAGCTTCCCTTAAGGAGCCCTAAGAGTGTTTGTTATGATTCCAGGGCTCTCTAACTTGCCCTTCGAAGAGGGAGTCGACCCCTTTGGGTTTTTTTGGTTTTCGAGGTGTCGGGCTTTTGGTTTAGAGTTTAGGGATCGGGGTTTGAGTCTTTAGGCTCTTATTGTTTCAGGGATTAGATTTCTTAAGGCTTCAGGGTGTGTTTTGCGGGGGTGTATGTATTCAGTCTTCAATCTTCGGTGCATGTTTTGGTTTGTTCTGGGCTTTGGGCATTATTGCTTCGTGGTCATCTAAGTTCTTGCCCTGGTTTTGTGCTAGGTGTGAGCTGGTTTTGGGGGGGGTTCCAATTACCTGCTGCCGGGTAATATATACTATCCGGGACCCTTGAAGGTTTACCCTGGCGATCTCAAGTGCCTTCGAATCAGAATAGTTTTTTGGGTGAGGATGCTTGTAATTATTAGTTTATATTCAGGGGAGTATACCATCCCTCGAATGTATGAGGTATTGTATAAGTGCTTGGACGCATCGGACTCGGGAATGTTTAAAGGGCTATGCCAAGACATCCGGAGTTTGCCACCCAGTCATTGGAGACACTCCCATGCTTCCTGAAAGTTCTCCTTAAGTCTCGGCACGTCCACATCCCTTCCTAGCATTCCTGCCGGGTTTATGAATGAGTAAAACCCTAACCTCCTAAACTGTTTCGAAAATGGACATCTGTATGCTGGAGGGATGTTCGAGTTATGGTCCGGCTGTGGTTGCAGGATTGCGCCATGAAGATCATGGCCGAAGGCGGCCCCTTGCGTTTCTACGCGGCTTGGCCCCATGGTGGTTTAGGGCTTAGGGTAGCAATAGACCCTGAGTCATAGCAGTCCCTGTCGGCAAGCCCTGCAAGAAAGGACCCCATGATTTCATTCGGTCTTAGTCCATGCCTCATATGCTTCCTATTTACAGTAAAAGAAGTTGTCTCGGGCACAATGACTGAACTTTATCGTAAAAGCTAAACCCTAAACCGCGGCTTCAAATCCTTTCTTCCGGTCCAAATTCCAAAGCAACGGAGAGCGCAGGGGGGAAGATATCTGGACCTCAAGAGTCCAGTCCGTCCTCTCCCTGTCTTTAGGGTTTTAGGGTTTTAGGGTTACGGTTTAGGGTTTTAGGGTTTAGGGTTTAGGGGTTTAGGGTTCAGGGTTTTAGGGTTTTAGGGTTTTAGAGTTTAGGGTTTTAGGGTTTTAGGGTTTTAGGGTTTAGGGTTTTAGGGTTTTAGGGTTTGGAGTTTTAGGGTTTAGAGCTTTAGGGTTCCTGAAACCGAAGTCCCAAAAAGCGTGCGGCGCAACGGGGGGCTGCTTCCAGAAAGGTGAAAGTGCTTCAAACCCAGCTCAACTATAAATCCGCTTTCCAGACACTTCAATATATGATTTAAGGTATCTGCTTTCATTAAGGGATATTGGAGTCTCGGGGTTTCAAGTATGAAGCCCAACTTCTTTACAGAAGCCGTGAGAGAGCCCCTAAAACCTACACCCTAAACCCTACTTCTTTACAGAAGTCCTCACAAAGCCAGTTGTTTTAAGGGTCCTGGTCTTCCCCATAGCCCCAAATCCAAAGCCTAAGCCCGAAAACCCCAAAGCCCTAAACCCTGAAACCCTAAACCCTAAAGCCTTAAACCCGAAAAGCCCAAACTCCAAAACCCCCAAACCCCGAACCTCCAAAACGACTCAATGAAACAAAATTCAGAACCTACAAAACCAGGCCGGGTTCCCCACGTACTATGTCCGGATTGCGCCCCACGCCATGCTCACGCTCATTGCACAGGCAAGGGTGTTCGGGCTTGAGGGGGTTTGGGGTTTAAGGCTTATGGCTTAGTTAGGGGTGTTCGGGCTTTAGGGGGTTTGCGCTTAGGATTGAAACAGGGCTTTATGGCTTGGGGGTGTTCGGGCTTTAGGTTTAGGGTTTCGGGTTTTTGTGTTCAGGGTTTGGGTTCTGGGTTTAGTGCTTGGGTTTAGGGTGTTGTTTGATTTTGTGTTTAGGGTTTGGGTTGTAGTGCTTACGGCATTTATGGCTTAGGATTTTGGGTTTGGGGGAATCTCATGGGGGGCCCAGGGTTCTCAGGGTTTCTGAGTTTGAAGGGTTTAGGGTTAGTTGATGTTCGATGTGGGAGGGCTTTTGCACGCACATCTCGTGCGCTCGCACAGGATCCTTGTAGTTTGAGGAAGCAGCGGTAAACCCTAAACCCTAAACCCCTAAACCCTAAACCCTAAACCACAATGTTTGCAGGTGATGTGATCCAGTGTCTCATCCCCGGGGTTTAGGGTTTAGGGTTTAGGGTCTCACCTCCTGCTGGGGGACTGCTCAGCTGGAGAAGTCGCTACGCGACGGCAACAGCCATCTTGCGGATTTGGGACTGAAAGCTCTCGCAGAGCTAAAGTACATGTTCAGTCTGAGCCGGGCGATGGATCAAAGGCTCTTCGGTAATGCATATGACTGTCAAAGACAATCTGTTTACTTGGACTTCGCAGTAGCAAACCAGGTCAATTCAACACCTGTCCGCGCGAAGAGAGCTCTTAAACCTTAATCTAGAACCTTTAACCCTAAACCCTAAAGGGCCCCGAACCTGAAACCCTGAACTCAAAGGGGCCCTAAAGCTGAAACGCGAAACCTTAATGGGCCCCGAAACCTGAAACCCTGAACCCTAAAGGGCCCTAAACCTGAAACCCTGAACCATAAACTGTAGTAGCTTCAGGAGCATTGCAGAGGCTCTTTCCGGGATTCACGGTGCCCTAAACCGTAAACGTCCCAAACCCCTACCTGTAGCCCAAGAATTGCATGGATAGCGTTTTAGACTTCCTTGTCGGGGTTTCACTATGCAATAGGGAACAGGTTTTTTGAGCTAGAGTTCCTCGTTATGGTTTCATTATAAACTATACAGTTCCCAAACCATGGTAGGTTTTGTGGCTGGGGGTGAGCTTACGCCTAAACTACGCCTTGTAAACATCGCAAATCAAAGCTCTGGGATGCGAACCCACGCCCTGGTACTTGGATGTTCATGGGTAGTTGGATGTGGGGGTTTTAAGTAGGATAACTATAGTTGTAGCTTATAATCTATACTCAGGTGGTTATAAGTAGGATAACCATAGTTATAGCTTATAATCTATATTCAGGTGGTTATAAGTAGGATAACTATAGATATAGCTTATGAATCTATATTTGGGTGCTTACAACTCCGCATATAACTACCCATGAACCTCCAGGTGGACTTATAGCTCCACTTGAAACTACCCATGAACCTCCAAGCAGGGTTTGCAGTCTTGAAATTGAAAGCAGGGGTGTAATGTGTAGTGTTTCGCAGGTTAGGTTTTAAGGTTTGGGGGGATTCAGGATTTCGCGTTTAGGGTTCACAGGTGTAGGGTTTTAGGGCTTTACGGTTCAGTGTTCGGGATTTGGGATTAGGGCTTACCTTGTAGGGTGGCTGCCTGTAGGGGTTTAGAGTTTAGGCTTGGGAGGGCAGCAAGGGGGGTGTGGATCGTGTACCACCAAGCCCAATTAATTAACCTCCAACCCGAAAGCCGAAACCCTAAGCCCTAAACCCTAAACCCAAATCCCCATTAAAAAAAAAAACCTAAACCCTCCAAATCAGGACTTCATCAAGAAGAGCTGGTCCCAAGTCGGGCTGTCACTGGACTTCAAGACCCGATCCGTCCCAGCATTCCGAGGGCGCTGGATCCAAATATCCCACTGGTTTTGAGGCTTCGGTCGGCGCACTCTAACTAAGGATCGCAAGCCACTGATTGTAGGCTTTAGGGCGACTGGGCCGGGCTCCGGGTTGACGAATAGAGGGTTTGGCTTACCTTTGGTTAGTAGGGAATGGAGGAATGGGGTACAATTATAACTATACGATTACTACCATTCTTCCATTCCGTACTAACCAAAGGTAGGTTGGGGGAGGCTACGGGATTGCTGTCCAAGAGTACCTTCAGACACGGCAGTGTGGTCCTAGGCAGTTTCGGATACATCAGAGCGTGAGTTTGGCTTAGTGTTGATACCAGAGGGGGGAAATTAGGGTTTAGGGTTCAGGGTTTAGGGTTTAGGGCTTTCGTGCTGTCTTTTCCTTGCCCTAAACCCCAAAACATCAGAATCCTGAATCCCAAACGCCCGAACCCCGAAAGCCAAGACCTCAGTCACGAAGCCCACAGGGCTTAGGGTTCAGGGAATACCTTGACCCTGAAGAACCTACCCTTTTAAGGACTTATATAAGGAAATCATAAATCATAATAAGGAACCCTGAAGAACCTACCTTTTTAAGGACTTTTAGAAGGAAATCCTAATAAGGAACCCTAAAAAGGTAGGTCAGGGTCAATGTAAACCACAGCCATAGCCATAGCCTTGAGCCCGGGACCCCCTGAGAGGAGCCCTATAGACCCTAAAGACCCTCCTAGGTGAGAGCCTGGCAAGATGTTCCCGGCGCAGAGTGGCTTGCTTTTGGGGCACCGGGCTATGTTGAAGTCCGACAGTCCTCACAGTTCATGGCTTTTGCATTGCTTGATTCCGAAAGTGCCCTATGGAACAGAGTTCAGCAAGTATCATAGACGCGCTTGGGCCTGAGTGGCAGTATCAAGCGCGCCGGGGAGGCTGCGCAAAGAAGGTCCGCTTTTGCAAGCGCGGATCCCCCCTTGCAGTTTTAAGGACCCCAGCAGCAGCTGCCGACCACTGACGTAATGTTACGATCCCAGGTTGGTGTTTGCGTGCAGTTCCCGAAGGAGACGTTAAAGTTGGAAGCCTAATCTGACCCAATGGATCTCTCCTACGTTGCTGTTGGTGTTGTACGCAGCAGAAGGTGGTTCGGAGCTGACTTCGTTTCCGTGTCTTTGTAGGATCCGGGCTGCCGTCCACCCGTCTTTAGATCCCGCATCAACGCATGTGCAAACTTCCAGGGCCCGAATGTGTGGATCGCTATTGCAAGCCTTGTTGAGGGAGCCGGGGTGCACATATCGAAACATTACCCCAAGGGTCCAGGTACCTAATAATCATGTGCTCTCCCAAATACGAACCTACATACCCACTATGCACTATCCTAAATCCAAGTACTGTACATGATTATCGGGTACTCAGCCCCTAAGATTAAGGCCAATATCCCTTAATTAGGACATATACCTTAAATTACAGTAGGATCCTTAATACGATTTAAGGTATATTCCTTACTTAGGCAATATACCTTATAAATTATAGTAGGATCCCTAATATGGTTTAAGGTATATTCCTTAGTTAAGGGATCTTGGGGTTCCTAGGTAACCTTGCCGTAAGCAACGCACGTCGAAAGGATGGAGTTGAACAAAGGGTTTAGGGTTTAGGGTCTAGGGGTTTAGGGGTTAGGGTTTAGGGTTTAGGGGTTTAGGGTTTAGGGTAAAGCTGACGTGGTTTCTTCAGGCTTCGAGGAAAAGCATACACACACGACACAGGCACTTACTTACTTACTTGCGCAGTTTTGAACACTCGGAAGAGACGGGTCTGCGGTGCGTAGCACCTCTTGGTTAACAGAATCACGCGAGAGCAGCTGCAAAACGGCGCTTGGGGTTTAGGGTCGAAGGCTACAGGAGCTCTTACCCTTCTTTACTTTTCATCCGTTTGTAAATCCCTGAGCAACAGTCTTCGCTCGAGACCGACGTCAGTCACTTCTATGTACAGTCTTTGCCCGAGACCGACGCACTTCTATCTGGGTGGTTGTCAAAATTAGGGTCCCTTTTTGGGTACCCTAAATAATAGGTGCCGTACTATATTAGGGACCCAAAAAGGGACCCTAATTTTGACAACCACCCATCTAGATGTGTTTTTGAACGACCTGGACCCTGGACGGGGGAGTCTGCTCAGGACTCCCTGGCACGATGAACTCTCGGGCACCTCCTGGTCCTTTCTTTGGGGTGTAGGGTTCAGCTTTCGGGGAATTTTAGGTTCGGGGGTTTGGCCTCTGCTTTCTGGTTCTGGGGTTCCAATAGTTGAATAAAGCATGGTAAACCCTGTCTTGGTCTGATCTGGGTTGACAGAGGTTCGAACATTCCAAGACAGCGATTTTTCTCTGCCAACGCGATATCTCCTGCTCCTGCTCCTCTTTCACACTCCTACTACGACTACCACGACGACGATTACTACTATCACTAGTACTACTACTACCGCTACCACCACTGCTACTGGCGCTACTGCAACTACTACGACGACAACGACTACTACTGCTAACCTTCAACCTCGAATTTCATCTCCTTTCTCCATGTTGACATTCAATTTGCCTCATCAGGCCAGGTGCATGAGCCATGCATTATGTCGCAAGTTATCCCTAAGCCCTAAACCCAACACAAAGAATACGAGGCTCGGGCTTTCCCGCGCCACTGCTTTGCGCTTTGGCACTGCGGAGTGATTGTAGTGATTCGGGACTGCAGCGGGTTGGGAGTCGGATTTGGATTCGGAGTTCGCTTTCCGCTTTCTTGTGGTTTTTCGCAAGAGTGGGGCGCGAGATGGACACCGATATTGTCATCTGGTCAGTTTAGAGTGTAAGGCTCGTTTATATTATATATATATATATATAGATCCATCACGGGTTAATGTAGGGGTTGGAATAATGACCAAGATTAGTCATTCATATTCCTTAGGGTTCCTTCATAATTTTATGCCATAATATTCCCCATTGCTCCACCTTCTAGGTCTCACAGAGGACCCTTTTTCCCTTGTTGTGGTCGTAGGCTCCTGAAACAAGTTTCGCAAAACCAAGAAGAGAGCCCCCATTGTTCCTAGGTTACGGTTATGGGGCATCCTAGATTCCTACCCAGAGACTCCAATATCCCTTAATTAAGGAATATACCTTAAATTGTAGTACGTAGAATTCCTGATATGATTTAGGGTATATTCTGCACTTAAGGGATATTGGGGTCTCTAGGTGACCTGGCAGTAAGCAACGCATGTGGAAAGGATATCCCTTTACTAAGAAAATATACCTTAAATTGTAGTAGGATTCCTGCTATGATTTAAGGTGGTACATTCCTTACTTAAGGGATGTTGGAGTCTCTGGGAACCCTAAATCCCATAGATCCCCTATAGATCCCTTAAAGGAACCCTAGGTATTCCTTACTTAAGGGATGTTTTCTAAGTCCCCGAATATGGGATATTACTATAGTTATCCTGCTTATAACCCCACTTATAACTACCCATGAACCTCCAAGTAGGGGCCGTAAAAATTAGAATGGGGTTTCTTTAGAGGGCTCCTTTGTAAACGGGTCCATCGGGCTACTATAAGGGATATTTTGGGGGCTTCATATATTGGGGCCTTCATGATTAGAATAGGTTTTGGGGGCATTTTATCCCAGAGTTATAACAAGGAACCTCCCCGAATAGTATGAGTAACTCTTTAGGCCCCTATATTAGTTAATCTGAGTTTAGGGGTTTTAGGGTTTAGGGTTTAGAGGTGCTGCTTGGTGTAGAGCTTAGGGTTACCAAAGGGTTTAGGGTTGAGGGCAAGGGATGGAGGCCTCAATCGCAAGCTGCTGGAAAAGCAGGACGGAACACGTTTACATCGAAGCCAGTAGGTATCCTAACTGAAGGCCTGAGTACAGAGACCCGCACCCAGGGATTCTAGAAGCCTTAATTAATTATAAACCCTAAATCCCTTTAAACCCTATAGACCTTGAAAGCCACAATCCTGGAACCTTAAATCCCTGAAAACCCTCGTCCCTAGCCCTGGACGCTCAAAACCCGATAAGCCCTCACACCCTGAACCCTAAAACCTTCAACCCGATGTAAGCCAAAAAGCAACATCAAAAGGAATCTCATCCCTTAAAGGAGCCCTTAAAAGGAATTCTGAATGTTATCCTATAAAGGAACCCTTAAAGGAACTCTAAACAAAGGTGTGCGGGGCACCGCCCTAAGTCGCGAGCAGCTTCGTGCCAAGGCCGACGGCTGATACAAGGGTTTGGGGTTGGGGAGTTTAGGGGTTAGGGTTTAGGCTTTAGGGCTTCCGGGCTTCGTCTTACCTAAACCCCCAACAGCAGGTAAAACAATTGTGCAACAAAAGGCTTACGTTCTGCAAAATGTGGGGGTCAGGTAGGGTTTAGGGTTTTGGACCTCTAGCCCAAAGCACTGCTTTTCAGGGTTCAAACCCTAAAAACCCTTACCCCCCCAAGGGCTGAGTTCGACCAATCTCCAAGTGCTCCCCATTCAGTCTTTCAGCGAGAAGGTGTGGGGTGTGTGCTAACAGCAGCTGGGTATGGTCTACAAGCAGGGCTGGGTGAGAAGTTAGTCTAGGGCTTGACGGTTTTGGGTTTGGGGCTCAAGATCTAGAATCTTGAGTCGAGGGTTGGGAAGTTGAGGCCAAGAGCTGAAACTTGAGGCTTTGGACAAGAAGACACACCCATAAGACCATCAAGGACGATGCTTTTTGCGGGCCCCTCCCCCTTGAACCCGAAATTTTACTAAAACCCTGTAAGCCTTAACCTATGGCTTCCAGATTCACAAGCCAAAACAGCACCAAGCTCACTCAACTCAGACATCGCGCTTTAGAATTCTGGGGGCGACGAGGCTCGAAGTGTCATAGCCATAGCACCAAAGTAGGTTTCATCCTGTCCGGAAGCACCTCCACCTTCTGCCGCGAGCCACGCCATCCCTGAACCTCGTAGCCTCGTATACATCTTGCTCTTAGAAGCAGTGAACCTCATGCGAATCCTTCCTCCGCCGGGTGCCTTCACATTTGTTGCATGGGACTTGCTGGGCCCTATAATTCGCTCCTCCTTAGCGTGTATAATAAGAGCCCGAAGAAAATGAGGTTATGGTGATTTAATAATGTAAAGCCACAACACTCCCCCCGCGACCCCGGAAGCTCGAACCAGCTTAATGCTTAGCCATCTCCGCCCAGCCCATCACAGGTTGCCTTCAGCGCTGGCGCACAGGCGCTGAACAGCTTTACCGTTGACTTCAGCCGCTTTGCACTGGCGTTTGTTGTTTTTTTGTTGGTTTCGGTTTTGAGTGAGGAACTAAACCACGTATAAACATTAAGCCCCTGTAGGGCTACTGCCTTCAACAGCTAAGGTGCTTCATGAGGCACCTATTCGGGCACAGTCTTGATCTATATTGGATTTGCAGTGCGCAGTATCGGATGCTAAGCTGGGCGTTCAGCATTCGAGATTTGGAGCTGGCTTTTGCGAGGTCGTAGTTGGACCTCGATTTCCTGGTTCCGGGGCACAACAGTGCTTAGGTTGTTTGCATGGCTGAAAGTTGGAATCTTTGGACTCAAACCCCAAGCGTCCAATGCCAATGCACTTCCAGCAATATGACGTTGAGGAGCAGTAGCTCAGTAGTCGTCACACCAGCAGGAAAAGGACGACGAGGTGCAAAGGCAGAGGCCTACCTGCCGGTGAAGATCATGAACCCCAAGGGTCCAAAGGACCCCACAGTAGGGTACTTGGGTTTAGGATAGCAGTTATGTAGGTCACATTTGGGAGAGTTTATGATCATTGGGTAATTGGACCCTTGGGGTAAGTAGCCATGCCCCAGAGGACCAGATCATACTGTGACGCGTGCAGGACCTGCCACGACCCTCGACATCTTTCAAGATTCCAGAAGTCATGAGTCGAAAACCACAACATGCAGACCTAACCTCATCTTCAACTGAGAGCCTTTTCCCCAACATCCTGAGCGACCTTTACAAAAAGAGCAAGAACTTCTTGCAACACCCTGAACTATGAGGTTTCTCCGTAGCTGCCGTGCGCGCAGGCACCGAAGAAGTGTGCAGGGAATTGCATAAGGACCTGTTGCAGAGAGAACCCTATAACCTCAACCCAAAACCTGAGAGATTTAGGGCCTTAGGGATCAGGGACGACGTGTTGGCTTATGGGTCCGAACATTCCGAAGTTCAGCGGAGGGGAGGAGAGTGTAATTATGCAGGACAGGATGAAGAGGGTCGGATGTTTGGGTCAGAAACCTTGACCATCCGACGCAAGGCCTCAGTCCAAAACCGCCTCAGAGCACCGAGTGCCAAACCTCTAGCTTGATTCTTGGAGTCTTGCCTTTTGCTATCCCAAATTTGCCGAGCCTTGCGTGTCGACACAAAGGGCTTAATTGCCTTTCCAGCTCGAATGACCTTAGTCAAACTGAGGTTGGTATTCTGGCAGCATGCATCCCACACCTTGCAGGGCTGCTAACGTCCCGCAATGTTGCCATACTGTATCCATCAATTGTCCAAAGCTGGACCTGCATAAGGCTAACTCAAGGCATGCTACGGCCCATGGTATTTCCATATCTGCATAGGTGCTTTCCAGTTTTCAGATATATTCAACCTCTTGTCTGGCTTCTGAATATGAGTAGTTTTCAAAATAATGGTCCCTTTTTGGGTCCCTGGTATACACCATAATTTTGACAACCACCCATATGAAAGGTTGCTGTTGTATGTTCATCCGTTTCCTTCTGTCAGTCTTTGCTTCGACCTGTCTACTCATACATTCGCATGAGCCTTTGGTACCCCCCCCCACTCCCAACCTTTGCCGCCTTCAATAACCCTAAACCCCTAAACCCTAAACCATGAACCCTATAACGTTTTCGGTATCCCTTGCGACACACTTTGAAGATCCTCGGGTCCTACTATAGGGGCCTGCATAATCACCTATACTATTTTGGGGGTCCGTATTGTAAGTATAGTATACTGGGCCTATACTCTTTTGGGGGTTCCTGCTTATAATTGCAATATAGCGGGCCAAAACCCTATTCTAATTATTAAGGCCCCTAAAATACAACCCTACTACAGATCCCCTGTAGACCCCTTTAAAGAAAGGACCCCTTAAAGGAGGAAACAGGCGCGTAAAAAACCTGGTCGTTTCCTGCTTGCTCACGAGCATCCATGGGCAAACCGTATAACGTCCACCCAGACCTCATCCGATCCACAGAGCATCCATGGGCCAAAACTATGATCACGTCCACCCAGACCTCATCCGTCCCTCAAAGCATCCATGGATCAAAGCCATGGTTTCGTGCACCCAGGCCTCATCCGTTGCCCTCTGCACCCACGGGCCAAAAACCATGATAACATCCACCCAGACATCACCCGTCCCCCACAGCATCCAGGACCCAAAACAATGATAACGTCTGCCCCAGACTTCATCCTTCCCACAGACCATCCATGGGTCAACCATGATAACGTCCACCTAAGCCACATTCGCTCTCCAGTTCACCCATGGGTCAACCATGATATCAACCGCCCAGACCTCATCCTTTCCCCAGAGCATCCATGCGTCAACTATGATAACGTCCACGCAGACCTCGTCCTTTCCTCAGAGCATCCATTCGCCAACTGTGAGAACGGCAACCCAGACATCTGGCGCTGAAAACGCCAACGGCACATATTACATCACTGGGACTCAGAGCACAAACTGATGACGGCAGACGTCCCAAGACTCCCTTCCCTCGTCGTCCCATGCGAGGCCAATCCAGATCTCTTTAACATACCTAGATACCTCTTTGAGTTCGTGTGGAGGTACCAACTGCCGCTTACGCAAGACTTCATTGAGGCTATGGCTGACATTTCCTAGTTCGTCGTGCTGTTCTGATTTCCAGATTTTTANGCAAGACTTCATTGAGGCTATGGCTGACATTTCCTAGTTCGTCGTGCTGTTCTGATTTCCAGATTTTTAGCCCAAATATCACCGTATGTGTACAAAACAACGGTTTTTGTGGGTGTTTAGACACTACTCTATGTTTTCCTAATTCTCTGGTTGTCAGCCTAGCCACCGAGTTCTGCCCTAAACCCGAACGAAAAGCACTTCGCATGCGTTTAGTCTCCAGGTGTTTTGTGCGCCTGTGACCTTAAAGGAACCCTATTCTAATTACTAAGGCCCCTATGTTACGTGTGCAGGGCTTCCCTCAGAGGTGAGCGGTTCTTCAAGCCGAAGATTCTCAGCCTTTGCAACGGCAGCCCTCTGGATCGTTTAGGGGTTCAGGGTTTAGGATAAGGGTTTAGGGTTCAGGGTTCAGGGTTTAGGGTTTAGGGTTCAGGGTTTGGGGTTTAGGGTTCAGGGTTTTAGGGTTCAGGGTTCAGGGTTTAGGGTTCAGGGTTTAGGGTTTAGGGTTCAGGGTTTAGGGTTTAGGGTTCAGGGCTTAGGGTTAAAGGTTTAGGGTTCAGGGTTTAGAGTTTAAGGTTTAGGGTTCAGGGTTTAGGGTTCAGGGTTCAGGGTTTAGGGTTCAGGGTTCAGGGTTTAGGGTTAAAGGTTTAGGGTTCAGGGTTTAGAGTTTAAGGTTTAGGGTTTAAGCTTTCGCCTTCTTTCTGGAGCAGATTCCCAAGGGGTTGATGGACATGCGATGCTTTTATTGTGATTACCAGGGGACTCTAGTATCTGCTCCGAACTTGCGCTGAATTAGGATACATTGTGGATGTTCGTTCTCTAGACGGAGGACAGTTCATCAGGTGATGTCGGTGGCACTCACGACGATCATGGTGCTGCTGATGGTGATCATGGAGAAGATGACGATGATGGGATGATGATAATGATGCTGAGGAGGAGGAGGTGGTGGTGGTGTCGGTTCGTGAGGCTGCTTAGGTTCGTGATGCCTACGTAGATGCTGAGGATTCTGGTCATGGTGGCGCCGGTGATAACGTATGGTTCTTGGTGACGAGGGTCGTTGCTGCCATGTTGCTGATGATCATGCCTCCCTTTTCTTGCTTGTGTACAGGCAATCGGCAGATTCGGCCATGACCATGGTTCGTACGTCTGATGACCATGCCTCTTCAGTTTATCGGTCATGGCTCATGAGCAGAAGACGAAGCTCCAAATGCCAAACCCGAAGCCCTGAATCCCTGAATCCGAAACACGCTCGAAGTTCTCAAACCACATGTCCAAATCTGTCCAAACCCACAGAGCATACTCAAGGTTTTCCCTGAGAACCGGGAATGGGGTTACAACATCAATGAGTTACTTTGACTTGCTAGTCCTGATCGCCTCTTTTCTCTGGGGTTCCACAGACATAAGACATAAGGTTGCTAGTTGAAATCGCCTGTTGTCTTCCACATATGTAAGAGATCGAGAGCATGAACGCTGAAGGATCTGAAATGCAGCAACTTGCTGAGGCCGACAGCAGCGCCTTTCTTCACTTCATCTACATGGGCCGTCTTCCTACTGATTCTGGGATGGAACGTATAATTATAGGGCATTCTTCATACTGCAAGCATCCCTTGAGCGAGATCGCTTATGGAGAAACCCTGGTTTCGTGGTTAAGGATGTTTAGGGTCAAGGCATGATGCCAAGATCGCCAATTTATGTTTTGTTGTTCTTTGATGGGGGGTGGTATTCTTTTTCCGTCTGTTACCAGTTATCAATCAACGGGATCAAGGTAGGCTGCGGAACTTCCCAGTCATCACTGCTTTCTGAACGCAGCTGACCTTCTCCAGGACTGCTGTCATGGAGCGGCTCGGCCGGCCAAATTTTCCGCAGCGCGAGTTCTTCGGTGCTCGGGATGATAATGATTCGGTGTTCTACATTTCTGAAATTTTACATAGGGTTTTATAGTTCCTTTTGGGGGTTACCTTATAGTATCCTAATTGTATATTTGGTTAAACCAAAAAAGGAACTGCAACGGAGACGATGGGTAGGGCTCAGGGCGTTTAGTTTAAAGCTTGGGGAGTGGCCGATCCAGGGCGTGAGAACCGGGGCTGGAGGTCGTGCTGATTCAAGTACAAGACAGTGAAACTGGGGGTTGCAGTTTCTGCAGGGTCTGAGGTTTGGGGGTTCAGGGTTTAGAGGTTTTGGGCTTATGGTTCCAGGAGCTTATTCGAGCCTAAACCCTGAGCTGCCCTAAACCCTAGACCCAAACCCTGAAGCTAAAAGCCCTGTAGCCGAAGCCCTATCTTGGCCGATTTGCCGAGGCGTCTAGCAAGAATAGGGTTTAGGGCTTTGGCCCCGTCACGGCTTACGGCTGTTTAGGGATTTTGGGGTCTAGGCCCTTTAGGGCACTTTAGGGCCTTTAGCGTTCAAGATTTAGGACTCAGGGCCAGTCACCAAGCCCAACTACCTCCAAATAAACAAATGCAGGAACCTGACTAGCAACCCTGGGCCTATAACCCCAAAATTGTAGAATTCATATAATAGAAGGAACCCCAATAAAGGCCCAAGGTTATTAATCAGGTTCCTACATTAGTTGGTCATCTCAGGTTGGCGGACATGTATGACCTACCGCGTTTGGTGCAGATGCCCCTTGGCTGCAGGCACCAGGCAGGACATGGTGCATTTGGTCCGCAGTTTAGGACCTTTAAGCCCTAAAACCCTAAACCCTAAAAGTTAGCCTAAAAGGGTTTGGTGAGTACCTGCCCACATGTTCTCGTAGAGTTATGCCTTGGCTGATCGAGGGCTGATTCGTGCTCTTTGGAACGATTATGTACTAGCTAACTGCCCGCAGCATTGATAGCATTCCGTTAGGGCTTTAACGTTATGCTGTTCGGCTGATGATGTAGGACTGGTTCATCCCTAGCGACTTAGGAGTTGCTTGTGCGGATCTTAGCTGCGATTGTTTAGCTTCTGGCGGAGGGCCGGTCATACCCGAAGAACCGGATGTTAGACGCGCATATGGCCGGAAACCCCTAAGCCTAAGCGCTTCAGCAGGGTTTTCCGAGCCATGCCCGAATGGCGAAACTTTACTTAAGAAAGTTTATAAAAGGGCCGCTGAACATGACCAACTATGCACCGAGGATGGAACCCTAAGCCCTACATCCTAAACCCTAAATCCTGAACCCTAAACTCGAAATCCTAACCCGAGGATGTGCGTGGAGGTTGAGGAGAACCTCATGCCCGAGACGGTCAGTGAGACTTTGAGGTCCAGCTTCAGCACTTATTAAGGACTGTGGGTTTAGGGTTTATAGGGTTTATAGGGTTGAGGGTTTAGGATTTTAGGGCTTATAGGGTGTGTGCGGTTTAGGGTTTATATTAGGGCTTATACTAATTATAAGGTTTAGGGTTTGGGGTTTAGGGAATCAGTACACTTTACATGTCCTGGGATAGTATTATCCCCCAGTTTGAACTGAAAGGGTACACTTATTTTGGGCTTTTGAACCCAGCAGCTAAGAGCCTGTGCTGCTGATTCATGAGTTCGGGCCGTTTTCAATTAGGGTTTGGGTGTTGAGGCTTCATATCCCTTGGGTGTAGGGGGTAGGGTTCAGGGTTTAGGGTTTAGCCATGGAGAGCGGTGTTGTCGCCTCGAGCTTTAGCTGCCGAAGCTGAACAGGTAACTGTTGTTGTGCGCCTGGCTTGGTTAGTAGGGAATGGAGGAATGGGGTACAATTATAACTACTATTGCTACCATTCTTCCATTCGCTACTAACCAAAGGTTGGTCATGAGGCAATAAGCCATTGACCAACACAGCACCTTGCCACTTCAGAACACGCTTTCAAGGGGGGTTCGTACAGCATCCAGGGTTGGTGGCCCTTGGTTATTGCTATCGAATTATTCAAGGTTTGTTCAGCACCCTGACTCGACATGGGCTTAACGTGGTATAAACGAGCCTACCTCCGGCGAAGCACTCAGAATCTGATGAAGTTTCCCTCACTAGGTCAGGTTTAATTACGTTGAAGTGTTTTTCTTCAGAGGTTCGATGGTCACAACGGGGCTTTGCATCGTTCTCATGTTGCCTCGAGGTTTATGGCACTAATGGGCATTGGACACCTAGTTGCGAACCCCCGAAACCGTACGTAAACCCCTGGCACCCCCACGTCCTAAACTTCTAAACCATAACATGGTAAAGCCCCAAACCCTGTAAGTGGGACGTGCAAACTGATATCTCTTCTAATCCAAGGCTTCCTTTAAGGGATCCTTCAAGGGCTTCGATAAGTTTTACTATAAGTCTGTAAGGCTTCCTTTAGGAGTTTCTCTCATGCAGAAGCAGCAAGGATTCTTACGTTCAGGTGGCTTTTTTGGGCCCCTATAGATATTCTGGCGGAGACGCTCACTGAGAGTGGATTGTAGGATCACCATATCTACAGAGGCTCCTCTGCTTTAGCCTGAGGTTCCGCAAGAGACGGCAGGAGTCCCCCACCGTGGCAGAAACCTGTCGACAGGTGCGCCGCAAGGTGCAGCAGCGCTGTTTGTCAATTTTTCCATGTTCAGGTGTATGACTGTTGTCGGGTTTCAACTCGGGGTGCTTTTCTACTGCTACGTCGTCGACTTGTTCGTTTTCTACCATTCTACTTGCTGGAGATTTGGTGGTTTGGCTTCATGCTCATAAATCTGCATAGCTACTGGTGTGATGTGGTACTTGCATGGTATGAGCTTCCGGTTACACCGCGATGGCAAGTCCTGGCATCACACACGTTGATTCGGATACAAACTTAATTTGTCACTCTACTGGGCTTCGTGGCCGAAGGATACAGATTCCAGATTACACCGTGGCACTCAGCGTGCAGTCCACATATGGCTATGGGGTTGCACTTGGGGTCGTTGGGCATTTGGAAGGAATCTAACTGAGTTCCCTGCACTAAGCTTTATAAGCCCAAAAGCCTACACCTTCAACTGCACCAAACCGAAACCCTAAGGCTTGTTTTCCTGCTGCATCCCTTCGACTTCTTTGACTTCTTTCTTGGGACGACCCGGAAGTATGAAGAGTTACTGGGAGTTCTAGTTTAGGGGTTTTGCGGTTGGAGTTTAGGGCCAGGGTTTAGAAACTATAAACCCCAAACCTTAAGCCCTTTTCAATATTCAGGCCTCTGAATGTGAGCGCCTAGGGCCTTAGGTTCCCCGAACAGCCCCAAACCATGCCCGACCCCCCTTAAACCGTAGACCTTAACCCCAAAACGCACCACCCTAAACCTCAAACCCTAAACGTTAAGCCTAAACCCTAAACACTAACCTTAAACCTTCAACCATAACCACTAAATACCTTAAACCCTAAACCCTATAAGCCCTACAAATCCTAAGATTGTGCTTACGGCTCTGGAACTTCCGTCGCTGTTGCAGTCAGCACCTCACGCGACGCAGCATTTCGAACTCCGCAGCAAAGGCGGCATCACCATGTTGGAACCGATAGGGAATGGGCGTTGTGGCGCCGTGAAGAAAGGGAGGATGGACAGGGAGTGGGTTGCTGTCAAGAGCATCAGCACGGAGGACTCTGACCCAGCGTTTTTGCAAGATCCCTTGCTCCAGGATCCTTAGGAGAGGAGCCCTACGAAGCTTAGGGTGTAGGAGTTTAGAGTTTGGGATTGTGTGTTGTGAGGGTCTACACTGTCGGGAGTAGACTTCACCTCCATTTCACATATTCTTTCAGCTAGGACCTGTGGCTTTCCCAGCTCTGAACCCAGAGACTCCAATATCCCTTGATTAAGGAATATAGCTTAAATTATAGTAGGATCCTCAATATGATTTACGCAATATTAATATACCTTAAAGTATAGTAGGATCCTTAAGATGATTTAAGGTATATTCCTTATTAAGGGATATTGGAGTCTCTGGGAATCTCTGCCAGGTGCATGGCAGCCGTGAGCTGATGGATGGCTTGCTCGACAGCCTGTGAGAACTTCGGGGTGTTGGATTCTACTATCTAGGGGCCTAAGTAATTACCAGTACTATTTTGGGGGTTGCTTATTATAATTATAGTATAATGGGCCGCAAACCCTGTTCTAATCATTAAGGCCCGTATAGTATGGTGCTTTTGGGCGCGTGGTTTAGGTGGGGTTTTGATCTGAAATGCAAGGCATGGGGTTCAACGCATCCCACCCGAAACTTAAAAAGGTTCTGCTCAGGTGCTGTGGTGTCGCAGCCCCGGATAGAGTTTCTAAGGCTTCTAAGGGTTGGGGACACGTAATCTAGTAGAGACACGGGATTACTACACACGGCTTCTGTTTGGACCGTTTATTCAGAGAGGCGCATCATTACCCTAAACCCTAAACCTTAATCGGGGGTCCCTAAGAAACTGCAAAACCGCAGAAGGGTTTCGGGGCCAAGAAGGTTGGGGGAGCTGGAAGCTGCAGAACCCTGAACCCCTAAATCCCTAAACCCCTAAACCCTAAACTCCTAAACCCTAGACCGTCCTAACCCTAAATCCCTGCACCGTGGCATAAGACATATCCCCTGCTGATTGGCCGCTATTGAGCCCTGGAGTTCACGAGTTTAGTTGCAGGTTCGGGTTTAGGACTTAGGGGTAAGATAGGGGCCTACATAATTACCAACACCATCTTGAGTGTTCCTTACTATAGTTACAGTATAGTATACCCCAAAACCATATTCTAATTCCACTAAATATTACCGATATCGCGAGAAAAAGTCGTAGGGGTAGGGTCTAGGGGCCTGATTGCACCGTACTCTTTTGGGGAGCCAAGGAAAAAGACCTGAACCTAGCGAACTGCCCATTGGATCATGGTTTTTCCTGGACCCCCAATTGCCAACTTGTTTAAGGCTCCTTAGTATGATTTCCTTATATGAGTCCTGAAAACGGTAGTTTATTTGTGTTTAAGGTTGTGCTTAGGGCTTATGGATAACTTGGCGGTCGTGTGCATCTCCAGCTGTTTGGACCTCTTCGCATTGTGATACCCAGTGGCGTGCCCACTGCAGTGCCGTGGAAAAAGAAGCAAGTCTTACAATCCAGCCGACCCTCTTCGCGATCACCTTGCTGACCTAGCATGACGACTGCTTCCGTTCTAACCCCAACAGCTCCTGATCCCAAACCCTGAAGCTTGATTGAACCCCACGAAGCCCCTAGCAATCTGAACCCTGCAGTTGGCGGGCAATCCAATCAGTCCTCATGAGGAATATGCACCAAAATCCCACACTTGATGCCCTGTTAGGCGCTGCGGAGTTTTGTCCATATCAGCCCTACCCTGAGCCCTAAGGGCCTAACACCCGAACCCTACACACCACACCCGAAACCCTAAGCTCAAGTGTCTGAAGAGTCTGAAGCCGGAGGCCTGGCACCCCGAGCACTGCGCTCCTTATATCCTGGAATCCTAAACCCTACGCAGTAAATCCTAAACCCTAGACCCCTCGACCCCCGGGTTTTTTTGGCAAGCCGGGTGGGTCGGATCGCATCTCCGCTGGTGGTTCGGATTGACGGTTAAAGGCCCTCAGCCGAAAACCTTAGTTTTCAGGGTTTGGGATTTGCACCTCAACGATCTTGAGGCGATCCTCCGAGTGCAAAAGCACTTGTCATTAATTTCTCCCTGAGATTTTCCTTAGGGTTTAGTGTGTTTTTTTTTTGTTTTTTTTTTTTTGGGGGGGGGGGGGGGAGTAGGGGTTGCNTTTAGGCCACCCCCCCAGTGCAAAAGCTCGTGTTATTATTTTTTCCCTTGAATTTTCCTTAGGGTTTTTTTTGTTTTTTTTTTTTTTTTTTTTTTTTGGGGGGGGGGGCGGCAGTAGCGGTTGCCACGTTGTCGGCATTGTATAGGTGAGGTGCTAAAGCTCGCAAGCCTGTCTATCATATCTATCTGTGTCTATCTAGCCCTCTACCTGTTAGTCAGTCAGTCTGTTCGCGCACGCAAATGCTATCTTGAGCTGGATTTTGAAGTGAGGATGATTTGTGCTGGTATTCTATATAATTACCTTACTGTTTGGTGTTGAGGATCTTCGGCTTCCATCTTGTTGACTTCTACTTTGCACATACCTATCTATCGATCTGTCTATATCTATTTGTCTGCTGCCTGCCTGCCTGCCCGCCAGCCTGCCTGCCTGGCTGGCTGTCTGTCTGCCTGGCTGTCTGTCTGTCTTACATACATACATCCATAGATAGATTGGTACATGCATACATATGTGTAAGACTAGATGCTTATGCCCTCCGGTCGCAGGAAGCAACACACATGATGTTGAGTTCTCGTACGGCTGTGCTGCTCTGAGAACTGCTATGTGCTATCATGAGTATTCTGTTGGTATGCTCATTTCGAAGAAGGCGTGACGGTTGTGACTACTTCATGGTCGTGGTCGCCATCACCACCACCACCATCATCATCGTAGCAGTGTTTTCTTATTGTTCTTCAGTGTGCTCGTCTTCATGACTTTTGCCCAGGTGGACCTCTTTGTCAATGATAAACACGAGCCTGCAGCGCGGTTGCAGTAGATAGGAGTTTCGGTGGGGTACGGGCCCTTAATCTCAGCAAAGCCGAAACTTTGAAATCCGCAACGTCGGGATCGCATCGAAATCCCGGAAAGACCTAGCTTCCAAGCCAAACTAGAGTAGGGCTTGTGGGAGTACTTCCGTAACGAAATACTGACTATCATAGAATGTTTTTGGTAACTGTTGAGGCTGCATCATTCATCCTGTACCATCAGCACGACGTTCCAGTTGGGCTGCCTAGCCAACTTCCGTTGTAAAGTACTCCAATCTACCAAACTCCCTCTTCGCCCAGATAACGCAACAGCCGTTGCCCAAAGCATCAAATCCTCGTGGAGTGGCTCAAGTTTTGTCAGTTTGTGGCGTACAAGATCAGTTTTTCAGGCAAGACTTAAGTGCACATAGTGTTTGAGGATCAGGATCACTTTAACAAGAAAAGGGTGCTCCCCCCAGACTCCGGAGAATTTCTTTTCGGGTATGCATGGCGATAAGAAATTGTCCAAAACTCTGGAATACTTGGCGTATTTGAAAACTGCACATTATCCTATGTTGCTTGTACTGGACTGTTCCTCAGCAGCAAAGCTGAGACGAAAAGGCTGAGCCGAATGAGTGCCTAAGCCCTAACACCTGAAACATCCTGAACCCTAAACCCCAAACCATCCTCAACCCTAACCCCTAAACATCCCAACACCCTAAACCCCGAGGCCTACATGAAGGTTGAGGATCTCTCGAGAGATGCCTGGCTTGCACTTATATCACTTATGAGCCATCTTGACGTGGCTTTGGGGTTTGGCGTAGGGTTTATGGGTTTAGGGGCGTAGGGGTTAGGGCTCAGCGGTTTAGGAATCAGGGGTTTGACCTGAAACGCTTGGCCTGGGCTTACTGGAGCGGAGTCTGGAGGACATCGCCGTGGGGGTCCTGACCCGAGACTGGCACACGGCACCCATCGAGGACAAGTGCGGCTCCCCAGTTTGGGGTTTTTAGATTTAAGGATTTTTCTGGTTTGACTTTGGGGTTATATTCACGATCAACCACTATGACGATACTAGTACCTAGAACCCCCTTACATGGCTCTGTCCTGGTTCTATGGGCCGTTGACATTTTAAAATTTTAGAAGCTGACAGCATAATTGACGGCTCTTCAGAGAGTGATCGGTTTACCAAGTTTAGCGTTTAGGATTGGGGCTGAGCCTTAAAGCTTCACAGCCATTCCTTCCTCTGGACGGAATGGGGGAGGTTGGGGGCTTGTCAATGGAAAGTGTTACCGCGGCATCGCGTTAATTAAAACCCCTAAACCCTGAGCCTGAACTGCTACTGTAGGCCTTATGACTATTCACTATATGGGAGTTTCCGAAAATAGGGGACCCTAATATGGTACCCTAAATAGTAGGATCCTTATTAAAGGACCCCAAAATAATGGATCCCTAATTTTCGGAAACTCCCATATACAGCAGATTCGGAAGTCCGGTCTTGACTTTAAGTGTTTCTTGTTTAGTCGTCGCGGTAGTCGTCGTCGTCGTCGTTAACCCTGAACCTCAAATCATCAACCCAAGGCCCCGGAGCTTCGCCCCCGCGGCACCCGAAGCATCCCCAGACGTTCCCTATAGGGCTCCAGTTGCCTAAATCGTCGCTTCCGAACTGTATTTGATATAAAGTTACCTCAAGAGTAGGTTAACCCTACGTAAACCCTAAACCCTAAAGTAGGTTACCAGCCCGCCTTTTATGTAACCCAGTCACTTGTTGTTATATTTATGTAACCGGGGCCCCGGGTTTGCCAGAAATTCAATCGTGAACTCCCGCAAAGGGACCCCAAACATCTTCGACGTTGAAACCCTAGGCCCTAAACCAGAAAACCCTTTAAGCCCCAAAGCCCTAAAGCCCTAGACCCCTAAACCGCTATAGCCTTAAACTCTACAGTAGAAGCTAGAAAGTTGGCCCTTAAAGTAAAGTAAGGGGAATCCCAGCATGAATCATCCTAAATCAATGTTCCAACTTTCTGGGATTCACTCTAGACCCCTGAGGCCCTCAGGCCCTAAAGAAAGCCTAAAGCCTAAAGCCCTAAGCCCCAAGCCCAAGCGCCTCTGAGATTCGCCAGGTGGTTCGAGGTGGGCGAAGACTGGGAGTGCAACCCGGAGCCTGGGTCTTAGGCCCTAAACCGGGTTTGCCTGGGGCTATGCGAGGGTCTATGGTAGAAGCCATCAAGTGGGAACCAGGATGATTAGTGCTAGATTTCCCTTTATTCTTGATTAAGGGCATGAGGATAGTGAGGTTCCAACTGTCTGGCTTCTGGTTTAGGGGTTTGGGGTTTGCTGCGGGTAAGGTTAAGGATGTAGGGTTAAAGGATTTGGGCTCTAGGCTTTGCTTGGAGTTAAGGTTAAGGATTTAGGCTTTACTGTTAAGGTTGCGGAATTCATGCGATGGCTTTCGTTATGTTTAAGGTTTATTTAGGGTTTAGGCTTTTGGGCTTGGTTGGGTTTGTTTGGGTTTAAGGTATATGGTTCCAAGGTTTAGGGTCTGGAGTTATGGATTGGTTTGGGTTAAGCTTGCGGATTTATGCTTTGGTGTTTGGTTGGGTTTAAGGTTCAGGGTTAGGGTCTCGTGTTTACGGGTAAGGGTTTATGGTTTGGGGTTTGGTTGGGTTCAAGTTTTGAATTTAGGGTCTCGTGCTTAAATGTTTTTTTTAAGGATTTATGGTTTAGAGTTTGGCGGTGTTAAGGGATACGGGTCTCGAGGTAAGGGTTTGATTGAGTTTAAGGTAAGGATTTGTGCTGAGGGACTTAGTGACAGGCCTGGCTGGGGACTGGAATTGCTTGACGGGCGATAGCTAAGCAGTCCTCAGCAGAGTTCGACATATTAGCCTAAATGCAAAGACAAAAAGCGTGTTTAGGGGGTGAACGAAGGTGTTCATGAAGATGGCATTTGTCATAAATCATGAGCCGTGCTGAGATGCATGCAACAGTGCAGAGTGAGCCAAGGTTCTAAGATAGCAATTACAAGAGAATGCCATAGCAGGGATGACTGAGTTTGTTGATATAGAAGAGAGGCTCGACGGGTTCACATGATTAGTCTACCCCAAACCACACTATTCCACAGCAGCAAGGTCCCAAGACCTTAGTACAGGGGTCGGGCTGATTTCCAACAACTTTCTCATTGTCCCCGTACATTACACTATACTACGCCCCAAAGCCCTAACTATACAGGCCCCATATCATAAAACGCTTCTAATAACCCCCAAAGCAGCCGTCAGCAAACCCCAGCCTCGTTTAGGGTTTAGGGTTTAGGGCACCCTCAACTTTGCCTGGCATGCAGAGCCCCAGGCTGTCCGACCAGTACCTTGAGCAGTTGGCCAGCTGGGCAGCTTGTCCGTAAACCCTAAACCCTAAGTCCTTCTTTCAGGTGCAGGACAGAAGGTCTCGGGTGTTAGGGCCCTAAACCCTAAACCCTAAATCCTTCTTTCAGTCAGGTGAAGAGGACAGAAGGTCTGGGGTCCTAGGGCCCTACACCCTAAACCCCAAATCCTTGTTTCAGGTGAAGCACAGAAGGTCTGGGGTGTTAGGGCCCTAAACCCTAAACCCTATGTAAATCCTTCTTTCAGGTGAAGGACAGAAGCTCCGGGGTGTTAGGGCTGCTGGTATTTACCCTAAACCCTAAACCCTAAATCCGAAACCCTAAACCCTAAGCCCTAAACCCTAACCCTAAACCCTAAACTTTGAGGCTTAACGGCATGTCGCTGGTCGTTGTAGCTCTCGTTTTAGGCGCTTTTCGATGGGATGTCGAGGATGCCCAGTGAGGTTTCGATCTTTGTGTCGAGGGTGGTGCTAAAGGAGTTAGGGTTTAGGGTTTAGGGGTTTAGGGTTTAGGGTTCAGGGTTTAAGGAGTGTAAGGTTGAGATGATGCTTGGCACCTTTGGGATTCTAAGTTGTCGAGTAGGGGCCGCCATGGACGGCGTCATGACAGCTATGACTCGACGATGCAGCAGCATTGATAGTAGTAGCAGTAGTAGTAGTAGTAGTAGCAGTAGCAGTAGCAGTAGCAGTAGCAGTAGTAGTAGTAGTAGCAGCCATGACTCTCGTCAGCATAGCTGATATTTTGGATGCCTTTGGCGATGTAGCTGACTGAGTAACTACGGTAGTGTAGACCTTCTAATTCGAGTCCACATATAGGTTGATATATAAGCACAAAATAGGATGTATGTAAAATAGTACAAAATGCAACCCCAAGCCGTATTCGGATAATTTTTCGCCCCTATACCATAGAATCTGTATAGTAACCCTTATAGGTACCTTTCAGTTTAGGGCTGTCCTTCTTCAGGCCGCCAGCAGTAGATTTTTGAGGCTGAAATCAGACTCATGGGGTGTAGGGTGTTAGGGTTTAGAGATAAGGGTTTAGGGCCTGTTTAGGGTTTAGGGTTTAGGGCCTGTTTAGGGTTTAGGGTTTAGGGCCTGTTTAGGGTCTTGGGTTTAGGGTTTAGGGCCTGTTTAGGGTTTAGGGTTTAGGGGGAAGACCAAGGATCATCTGCAGATCTTCTTGCCTGCGTGACAGCCAAAGTAGCTGCCGAAGCCCAAGACGAGTTGGCGGGGCGAAGGGCTACGGGCGAAGGGTTTGGGGTCTTTGGGGGTTTAGGGTTGAGGGTTTGGTTTTGGGTTGAGGGTCTTTAGAGACTGTGGAGTTCGGGGTCTAGGGTCCTATGGGAGTTCTGCAGAATTATGGGAGATGCGGCAAGGGTTCAATTAAAGCCCTCAAACACTACACCTGGGCCCCTCAACCCCTTGCACTCCGAACCCGAAGATGCCTGAACTCTGGTTTTCATCGCTGATTTCGATTTCGCACCAGATATCCCTAAAGCCCAAATCGAGGCTCCGAAACAACCCCTGATCCAAAGCCTCGACACTCATGCTCAAAACCCAGCTCGTCGGAACATCAACCCTGACCAACCTTCATATTCAAAGCCGCAGTCCCGAAACGTCGGCACGGCCAGACCACCAGGGTTGGCTTTGACATTGGTTGGGATTCAGGGTTCAGGGCTTAACCTTAACGGTAGGCAAAGCGTGCATGGCCGACTGGATAATGTCGCCCCACACTCCTAGAAGCAAGCATTTGCCGTCATTCACTTGTGACTTGCTGGCTGTTTGCGTAATGGCCAGAACCGCATGGTTCAAGCATGTGTCTAACGTTTTGGGTGCGGAACAAGACATGGCTTGGATGACTTGGATGGTTTTTAGACGCCAGGCACGAAGAAGGAGCATTTTTTTATTGAGCCGGAATTGCGATGAATTTGGTTTTTGCACCACCAAACGTCCAAACGTCCATGAGCTGCATCTTCTTCCGCAAGAAAGCCCTAGAGCAATCAACATCGGCAGAGGTTGTTCGCTCTGAGAAGCATCCAGGGCCAGTACACACGGAAAGTTACGATTCTGCACGAGCCTAACCCTAAAACCTAAACCCCTAAACCTCGCACTGCATGTTATTTCAAGCTCCGGCAGCATGTCCTAAACCCTAAACCCTAAACCCCGCAAACCCGGAAGCAGCACATACACAGCCGACAACCCCAAGACCAGGAACCCGATGCACCACGTATCCCAAACCCTTAAAATTCCTACGCCCATAAATCCTACACCCGAAATCCCGAAATAGTACTATAGGGGCCTAAATTTTTTGTTGTAGTATAATGGGCCCCCAAAACCCTATTCTAAGTATTAAGGCTCCCTATATCATAGTACCCGTATAGTAACCCTCATAGACCCCTTTAGAGGAAACCCTTAAAGGAACCCTATTAAACTTCTTACGGCCCCTATAGTAGCTCATCTTCCCACCGCCTGTCGCCCAGGGCCTCCTCTGGCGACTCGGGCCAGTCTGAGAGATTTGGGTTTAGGGTTTTCAAGCTTATGTAGGGTTTGGGGTTTAGGGTTTAGGGCTTAGGGTAAGAGAGGGGTCCTTACATAGCCATCCTCCTACTTAATCAAACCCTACATTCTAAACCCTCAAATCCAACACCCCAAACATGCTAAAGCCTTAACCCCGGGTTTGGGTTCAGAATGGGATCCGAATCCCGTGTTTTCTGAGTTGAATGTATTGTCCTCGAGGGGGGTGCAGGTAAAGATGCAGGAGCGGGCTCAGAAAGCTTACAAAGGGCTCTTGATTAGGGTGCTTGCATCAAAAGCAGCTGCAAGCATGGTTCACGGTTGATGCAGCATTACATTTCTCGGCGCCTTGTGGCAAACCCTGAAACCCCGAAACCCTAAAACACCAAAACCCTAAAACCCGAAAACCCTAAAACCCGAACCCTAAACCGCGTTCCGGGTATCGCGCTCAGGCCATGGGGCCTCCATCGAAAGGTTTGGAGGTTGCGGGCCGAACACCTACTGTCTGGTGCTTAGTAGAACCCTAAACCCTAAACCCCTAAACCCTAAACCCCTAAACCCTAAACCCTAGGTAGGGAATGGGGAATGGATCCTTTTAGTAGTCCCTAGATAATCCCCAAGAATAGTCTCCATAATCTATTCCCCCACTCCCTACGAAGAACCAGACGGCCTAGTGCAGCTCCGGGTGGCGGGCTTCCGTAGCGTCATCAAAAGGCGTTATCGAATAATTCAACAAATTGGAGTGTAGTTACTACTTAGTTGTCGAATGTATAGATAACAGCTGTTTTCCATAACATAGCTGTATACGTTAGGAATAGAAAGCCAAAGAGATCAGTCGAGAAGAGGTGGTTCCGAATTCGGTCGGAAAATATCAATTTCAATCGCGAATATCGATTTAATTATGTTGCCATTCTCTAAATATTCGACTCATTTAGCTTGCAGCAATGGAGAGATGACAATTTAATAACTCGATACTTGGGAGAATCGGGGTGGCATAGAGGCATTTATATTAGATCGGAATGGGTCGGACGTTGATTCTTAGCAGATTTTCCGATTTTTTTGTACAATTCAACTTCTCTTGCTAACAAATAATAATCTCTATAGGATCGAAAAATTTTCAAAGGATATATGATATGTATTACTACGATCATCTGTTATCGAAATATATTCTGCATTTATTATCGTAACACATATTATAAATTCACATAACTTTATTTGTTATTGATATTAGCATTTTTCTCTCTAATTACGGTTTCTTGAAATAAGGAATTGAGAGTTCTATTGTAGAAGAAGATTTAGTCTGAGATATTATGAATTATATATTAATATGATTTTGTGTATTTCTTAAGATTAAGTAATGGTTAATCAGTAATTATAGAAGTTAAAGGACCGGATAACCCCACATGAGTATGTCTGTGGATAGTGATGAACGAGTAGATGAGCCCTCTACAGCCTTCCAGAGGAGTGTGCGCGGTGTTTTGTGTGCAGTGTGTGTGTTGTTTGGCGTTGGGTGTGCTGTGTGCTGTGTGTTGTGTGCTGTGCGTTGTGTGTTGTGTGTGTGTGTGTTGCGTGCGTTGTGTGTGTGTGTTGTGTGTGTGTGTTGTGTGGTGTGTGTAGTGAGTGTGTGTGTGTGTGTGAGTTGTATGTGTGTTGTGTGTGTGTGTTGTGTGTGTGTGTTGCGTGTGTGTGCGTATGTTGTGCGTGGTGTTTCGGTGTGTCTGTGTGTTGCGTGTGTTGTGCGTGGGTTTGTGTTGTGTGTGTTGCGTGTGTTGTGTGTATTGCGTATGTTGCGTATGTTGCGTGTGTTGCGTGTGTTGCGTGTGTTGCGTGTGTTGCGTGTGTTGCGTGTGTTGCGTGTGTAGGTGTGGGGTGTGGGTGTGGGTGCGGGTGTGGGTGTGGGTGTGGGTGTGGGTGTGGGTG